>JAJOZX010010096.1:40000-148901 GCA_023014485.1 Bathynomus jamesi
TTTACAGGTGTGGTTAGGTTTAATAAATAAAAAAAAATAATGTCAAATATTTGCATTTAAAACTTGTTCAAAAGTAAATTTTGTTTTGTTGGAACCAAACCCTATTTTTCTAATAAGTTTATAGATTTATTAAGCGGCGTTTTCCAGGAATACATCTCCGCGTAAGGCGAAGGACTACTCTATATGGAAAGTACATGAGAGACTTTGCTTCAGGCACAGTTAGAATATCGAGGTGTCCTGAAAGTACAGTAGTTGAATTCTTGATTCGGAACGGACCCGTGAGCTGACAATGTATTTGGCAAGGAGACCGAAAGTACATTTTCTTATGTATACCGTATATACACTCCACTGCCTCGCTCACTCACTGTTGATCTGGGCTGCGCGCTGTTTTCCCCTTCTAGAATTAAACTTTCATCTCTCCTTGTCGTCGGTAAGACATTCTTTATATTTTTTACTTTGATCCTGGAACTTAGAAACAATTTTAAAATACTTCATATTATGAATTTTACCAATTCCTAATTGTTTTTATATTATTTCATTAACTTATGTTACTTATTTGACAATATTAAATTATTTTAATTTAATTTCAAGTACTATTTGAAACTAAAATTGTTTACAAGGCAATCCCTCACTCGCGCTCTTAATGCTTCCACGAAAATAGAGCGCTAAATGAATCAGCACTAAGTGAGTCTAATTTCTCCATGGGAATCAATATAAATACCTTTAATTCTTGGCAGTAAATTTGATTTCCAAGGCAAAGAAGCCCCTAATAGTAGTCCTATTTAACATAAATAATAAACGGTACACAGAACGAGCAAAGTGAGACAAATTTATCATTCAAACAAAAGGAAATTGCTCAAAAGGAAGGTGTAGCTGTCTTAGAGCTAAAGAAAGAATATAGAATGAGTTGCAATTTAGCTTTCTTCTCGTTGTACATAACCTTCCAAAGTTGCAGGCTTTTCCATGGCCCCACACAAGCTTCTCTCCATATTAGGGTCGTTTTCTCTGAAGTATGAAATGCTTCTTCAAGATGCTTAAAAGCTCCAGCCATACCCTTTGTTTAAGTGTCTTTACAGGTCCATCTTCTTCCTCATCCGTATCTTCTGCAACATCTTTATGTGCTGTCTCCTGCTCTGCTGACATTGACATAAACTCTTCATTGCTTAATCCATCCTTTTGGTTTTCAATTAACTCCTGAATGTCGCTAGATTCAATTTCGTCCAATTTAATTTCTTTACCCAGCTCAACAATATTCTCCCGAATAGCCTCAACTGGTTCATTAAAACATTGGAAATCCTGAACACACTCTTCCCAAGTCGTACGAGCGCCAGCAGCGTTATAACGGGGGAGAGTTCGTTATAACGAATCTGGGTATATAATGTATTAACAGCGCTAATACATAGCGAAATCGCTCAGAACGAACCGAGCTATAACGAGAGATTGCAGTACATTATTTGATGAAATAGATATGTGACATCACGTGACGTATTCTCTGGCGTCCCATTGGTTGAACAATGAAATGTCACATATTCTAGTAAGAACATGTCCAAACCTGCTCAGATGTTTACATGCGTGCAGTCCCGTAGCCTTTTCTGGGATTTACCTTAGGCCTACTTGGAATTAATATCGTAATTTATGTTTTCCATTATGTTAAAAATTTTACTATATTTTATATTTTTAATATTATTAATATTATTATTATTATTATTATTATTTATTATAATTAATAAATCCCCAATTTTACAGTTTCCAACATTACCGTCCCCTAAAAGTATTTTAATTTCCCAATTAAATTTCAACTACAATTATATGATTAAGGCCTAAACTTACTATTTGTTACTGTTAAGTTTACAATAATTTATCATCACGTTTTAAATGTAGGCTACTGTTATTGTTCTTATCTTAACCTTATTACATTATTAAATTTTTTTTCAATTATACTCGTTAATTTCTAAAGGATCCTTAGTTAACGACCAATAACAAAACAAAAACAACAACGGACAAGAACTAACGACAGAAGACACTATTAAAAAAAGAAAAAGAACCTTTAGCGACAAAACGAACGATACAAAGGAAATTATGTACAACGTTTAATGACAAAATTTTTTACAAGACACCAATTATTATATACAACTGAGCTACTGGAAATTATCCTCGCTTTTCCCGCTCATATTTACGAAATTTTAATAGGCCCACATAACTATCCGCAATGAACTCAGTTTTATGAACAATCACACGTTACTGGTGTTTGACTTTGCTGCGTTACTTGCTTGGAGTTAAAGAGTTAATGCTACAAAAATTTATTTTTTCTTCCCTGTTTCTACTCATAGTTACCTCTTGAGAACTCCAATAAGATTGGGAAATTTTGCATTTGAGAGTCTAAGCATTTCTGAGTAGACAGAAAAAAATAGGAAACAAGAGTGTTTAAAAAACAAGATACCACAATATATATATATATATATATATATATATATATATATATATATATATATATATATATATATCCTTCGTCTATGGTCTTGGTTGGTTCGAAGTCGACGGGGGTTCTGGTTAGGAGGCGGCAACGGATTTGTTACTCGCAGTAGTTTCTTCTATATTACTCTTCGAGTTCTTCTAGTGGTCCGGATGATTCTGGGAGGCTTATTAAATTCTCTGAAGGTTCCCCGATTCTTCTTATAACGTATCGGGAAATTATTTTTCTCTACTTTATTGACTGAGTTCTCTGAAGAGAGCAAGGCTCGAATGAGAAGATAAAAAAGCTTTCTTTTACTGTAATTTACTGCTAAAATGTACAGGTAATGCTCAGCCTCTAAGTTAGATCAGACTTTTACAGGGGAAGAGGTTCGACCTCTTTCAACCATGGCTCAGGCCGGAATTTAAAAGTGCGGAGGCCCTCGGCCTCCTCGAGGAGGGCTCCGACCTCCTCGAGGAGGGCTCCGACCTCCTCGCTGAAGGGCTGCTAACACAGGAGTGATTGAATTTACAATACAAGAATTAAATAAGTCTAAATTCTGGGGGAGTACAGTTGAGGATTAAGTTCCCCCCTTTAACTGGAGATCTAAACACTTCTTGGACGTTAAACATAATTTAAACTCATATCAGAATTTTGAAAGATTCCAAAATAAAACGAAAAAAATAAATAAAAAAATAATAGTAATATCGCCAAGTATACATTTCTAAATGGCGATATAATGTCGGAGTTAGTACATTGAGTACAACCCAAGCACATTATTAAGTACATTGTAATTTTGGTTTATTACAACTATGATTATAATTACCAATTAATTCACATTCGCTTATTATCGTTAATTACAGTTTCATTAAAGTACATTAATTACATCATATTAAATTATTACAGTTAATTACAATTAAACAGTTAACTATAGTTTTTTACAGTGTTTCATATTTATAGACAATTAGGATGTTAGGAGTATAACATAAAGTACATGGGCACATACGGTGTATGTATATATATAAATATAAAACATAACACACATAATAATGTTTTCGGATTAGAAGCAAGCAAGAGAGAGGGTATTCACATCAGAAGCTCTCGCTTTTGCTGTTGTCAACGGAATCCGAGCACTTGCATAAGCATTTACGAGTATATTGCGAGAAATTAAATAATTTAAAGAAAAAAATAAAAAGAATACATGTGGCCGTATTTACATGTTCGTAATCATGATCATGTACGTAATCATGACTATCAACAGACATGTACGAGTGCATAAGTATTATACACATATCGGTAATCACACAGTAGGTTGTGTGCGTAATAGAAACTGACACGAGTAAACATGGACTGATAGGTTACTAGGGCATATGTAGACAATAGGTAGACAATAGGTAGGTTGATGCATGAATAATTAATACAATTAATAAAAGATAACGGTCAAGATAAGATATGGACGTATGGATGAATATGGTCGAATAATAATATTATGTTAAAGAATTTACCATACATTGAATACTAAAGATATGATCAGTATTCAAGGTATGGAAAATGTGAAGGGAATTAAGCTACTTTATGACGTCATAGTTATTCAAATTATGCCATACTTCAATTCATAATTAATACGTCATAGTTATTTAATTCGTACGTACAGTACAAGTCATTATTGGGAGAATTTAGAGCAACGAATTAGAGAAATACAGTAATGAAAGGTTTATAGCCATTGTACAAAGAGTGAGTGAAACTATTAATTAAATATATATACTTATACGAGTATACAGTAAATATTAAGGAATTGGGTACATTGGAGGAAGAATTAAGTAAATGAATAAAGAAGTATAAACAAAGGTTCAAATCATGCCACATGCAATGTGCATGCATAATCTAATAAAATTTAGGGATGAGGGTTAGATGCAAGAGAATAATAATTAATTATCATAAAATCTATAATAAATGGAAAATGGAGATTTGGATAATATTGCGATGGAAATGTTAAACGATCTAAACCGTCGATTGTCTTGTTTGTACTTTAAAGGAATGAAGTTAAGGGACATTCGTTTCTCACAACGAACCTCCAATGACACAAACATGGATACGGCTCAACCATAGAAATAGTAGATCGCATGGTTGTGACACTGCAAAAATAGAAGCAAATAAAAAATATATCCAAACTTCGTCATCGTTATACGAATTTGGTTTTATGTAAAAATGAATATTTGAATATAAAGATTATATAAATATAAGTACTGTATGAATATAATGAATATAGGATTTATCTAAAGATTATCTAAATGCACGGATTAGGTAGACATGAGACTTTATATAAATGTACGAATTATATAGAAATTATTCATTGTTCATTTTTACACACACACACACACACACACACACACACATATGTATATATATATATATATATATATATGTATGTATGATGCAAACCCACAAGGAAAAAGAAAACGATTCCAAGGCCTTTCGTGTATTCAGAGCTACACCTTGTCAGGGAATGACGTCATTCCCTGACGAGGTGTAGCTCTGAATACACGAAAGGCTTTGGAATCGTTTTTCTTTTTCCTTGTGGGTTTGCATCATTCATTCATTTCACGTGTTTAATTGTGAAATTCATCCCATATATATATGTATATGTATGAAGGCAAAGAAAGATCACATGAAACAACGCTTATAATGGATGAATGATATGCATGTACAATCCACTTTATATATTTATATTTATTGCGGCTTTCATTTGTTCTCTTGAATAATACATGAAGATATGCTAAAATATTTTACAAGCAAGTATCATTATTTAGTACATTCATTAATTTTCATTATATACATTAAATTTTCTGTTCAAACCTTCAGAGGAATTAAAAGTTACTTCACGTAAATAGTATATAGCTGCAGTATAAATGCGTAAAATGTGTCGTGTGAGCTTCCGATGGAGAAATAGTTAATCATTTGTTTGTAAAATAATCTGCAAAATGTACAACAATATTTAGTAAATATATAATAAATAAAAGCTTAATTACAGGAAATGAGAACGAGAGCTAATATTTTGTGAGCAGTAAAATTCCTAATGAAGATTTTAAATCGTTTCGCTCCTTATTATATGTCAAAATAGGTTATGGAAAGGTTCTTCTTAGAATTAAAGTCCAAATTGGAAACCGCATAGACACTAATAGGAAACTTATTGGTTCTCTTTTATACCCTATATCCCAAAAAACTACACCAAAAATGGCATGTATACGGTCAATGATAGAAATTTTTTTATTACTTGGAACGTTAAAGTTACAGAAAGGCTATTTAGGCACTTCCACTTGAAGGCTTCAGGAACTCTTCTGTTTACAGTGTTTTTTTTATAAAGGAAGTAGGGGCCAAGGGCAAAAGCCCGCATAAACGGCCAACCCCATAGAAGAAGAAGAGAGAGCCAAAAATCAAGGTCAGGGTTTCGAGATGCCTGGACACTCTGCATTTGAAAGATTGAGGTCATAGACAGGAGAAAGATGGATTGAGGAAGATTGTTCCAGAGTTTAACTGGTTGAGTAGATGAAAGATTGAAAATACCGATTAACGCTCCCGTTAGAGAATTGGACAGGAAAGGAATGGGAATATGTCGAAAGTCGGTGCTGCTTGCTCTTCTTAAAGGAAGAGGCATACAGTTAGAAAGTTCAAAGAGTAGTGTACAGAAGGATGAGTTAGAGAAGAGATGTTGACAATTATTTTTCTCTTCTTACTTTTCTTCATTTGAAACGGTTCTCTTTTCTGCGAATATTGTTTGTATTTTCCTTTATTATTTCGTAATTGTTTGTTATTATTTTCAGTACACTATAAATCTTGTAATATTCTGTAGAATTTATGATAATTACTTTATGCACTCTCCGAATACCATAAATGAGATTACTGATTATTAAAATTTAATCAACAGCAATTATAATCACTGATTATTAAAATTTAATCAACATCAATTTAAATCACTGATTATTAAAATTTAATCAACAGCAATTATAAATCACTGGACACCTTTCTGCATTAACCCATTAGTGCCAAACGTCACTTTACTGATTTTGTTCTGGCTAACCGCCAGCGATTTATTCAGTCTCGGAAAAGACTTCTGGGCACTAATAGTTTAACGATAAAAACAAATAATGGAAACCTGTCTTTCTTAAATCTAAACATTCGTAGCCTTTCCAATCATCTTGACAAGTTGACAGGTAATTTAAAATTACTACAAAACAAATTTACTTGCATTGTTTTAGCTGAAAACTTGCTAAATAATAACCTTAAGATACTTTTAAATATAATCAAGGTACAAAACCTACTATAGGTGTGAGGGTAATAATACGGGTGAAATGTAAGCATACAGTATTTAGTCATAAAGTCAAATTACGAGAGAAGATTTCACAACCATGAACAATAAATCGACAATATTGCTGTTAAAATGCGTTCATCACATCAACTATCCGATGTTATTCATCTAGCAGTCACTAACTGGTAACATGCCAGTTTGTATTACAAGTATGAGGGTTGGTCTGAAAGTCTCCAAACACTCTTTGCATAAAATCTACCCTCGTTGTGTGGAACTTTCAGCCAAACCCTCGTGCATGGATAAAAACTTCAACCTCTAACCATGTGAGCAAAATCTGTATTGTTGTCTGACATTTACGCTTAAATATTGATCTTGTTAAGCTACATTCTAATGATAATGTTTGCAATCCGATAAATGCAAGTGGCTTTCATTTAACCATTACAAGTTACTAACTTTACAATGACTGAAAATTCTTATTAAATAAAATTTTAATGCGGTCTCCTCTTGAGCGTAATTAGATATCATATATTGAATATCACACAAAATCTACTTACATGTAACACAATCTACTTATACTTAACACAATCTACTTATACGTATCACAATGCTAACTAAATCATTTGAGAATACAAGAAAAAATTAAATTTTATTCTAGATCTTACAATTATGATAATAAACTAAAATTTATCGGCAAAGTAACATCTTGTGACCGTCTCTAATAAGAGAAAATAGCCGTGCATAGAAACAAAATTTCAAACGTTTTCGAAATTACTATAAAATATTGTGTATTCAACATAGATTTATTTGTTAGGTCAATATCTAAATATCTAAAAACGTATCTAAATTATATCTAATATCTAAAACAAAACTACAGCAGGGTTACCCCAACATTTAATGAAAGTATCCGACATAAATGCAAAAAATTATATTATCAATGAAAAAATCGTATAGACTTGTAAGACTTATGTGGTCCAGTGATTACCAACCTTTGTGAGGCAACGGACCACTATAGCTGATTCGAATAACTCATGGCTCACCTCCCATGTTGCTAAGCTGGTATCATTTACGTAAGGCTTAATAGCAATTTTTTATATTAACATAATGCCAAAAGACAAGCAATTGGGCCATGGCCTTCCGGTTGGGAACCACTGTCAAATGTAGTCATTCAAGAGCGATATTGGGTTATTGTTAAAGGAATAAAGCCACAATGGGAAAAACACTTCTTGGAAGCATACAGCTTTCGGCCTATTCTAAGGTATTCATCAGACTCCCACTTCATGAAGACTTTAGTATAGATCGAATGCTTGTACTTGTAATGATTATATTTTTCTTATTGTGGTTTTATTCCCTTAATTCAACTTTTCATAATTGAGAATATTTACTTAGCATCGAGTTATTATTGGTTAAAAATGATAAATAAAAATCCAAACCCAAATGACTGTGAAATTTCAAAGGGATTAACCATTTCCCTTCTCCACACCAAAAAAAAAAAATAAATAAATCATATCCTCTTCACACAGGACATGATACTTAAGAGATCCCAAAGACAAACTCAATTTATTTAACGCTTCATTTATAATAGGCATCATTACTGCAGCCTCTATTCCAAAAAACAGACTGGAACTACCAATTTACCAACAACATATTGTATATGCCTTTACCCACATCCCATTCAGTTTTAATTGATCGAGTTCCACCAAACTCTTTGAAGAATAAAACACTGACATTAACACGAGCCTATTAAAAATATACAAACTAATATCAGATGAAAATGTATTTCACTCACAAACTCATCAGTAAGTCATTAACTCAAGATATGTTTCCGGACTCTCTAAACCAAGACATTCAAATCAAGTAGTTTTGACACTCCATCTGATTACCCACTATTTTCACACTACCAACTCTGAGTAAAGATTTTATGCAGTAGTCTTACCACATACAAAATTATAGCTAAAGCTCACCTTGGATTTAGAAGTGAGCACACATTCAAGATGTAATAAATATGCTGTTATGCTAAATATTTATGAAAATTTAATAAAAATCATCCATTCTTGGTTTGCATTTTGGCTTGTCAAAAATATGTTATACTTTCAAAAGAAATTTGATTGCATAAGAGGAAATATGCAAGAATAGTTCTGCATGCTTTTTTTTGCACTCTTCCTCCCATATCAAAATTGATGGTGATTAAAGTTGTTGAAACAGTCCTCTATAATACTATCGAAAGTGTGACTATACGAATACAATCTTGTTCATTTTATATGCACTATTTAACCAAAAATTATTTATCATAATTATAATGCCATTTTTTATTTTGGTGACATTTGGCACTCCCTTTAACAGGCCGGAGGTACAATCGCACAGAGCGGCAGATGACCTCGAAAAAAGCTATGTAGTAACGAACAAACACACGCACGGCACCTCCTTTGACAGCTAACACTAGGCATTAAAAACTACAAAGTCATGTAACATAATTTAATATTTAAAGCAAGAACGAGACTTAATAAGTGACATAACATTTTCTCATTCATTATTCATCGTGTTAGCAGACGTCTTACACAGAAGAGCAAAAATGGCGAATAAAATAACTCCTATGAACAAACGCGAGTATTTCCCCCACCTTCTTCCACCGATGTAGAGCATCCTTAAAGGAGAGAGTAACACAAATTTGTCACAGCGACGCCAAACAACTAAAGTGGGTAAGATTACAAATAAACAACTTCTATATTACATAGATACACGTTTCTCCTTCTTCCTGGAATACATAGCAGAGTTGGATTCGAAAAGCGCTTAGATTAATAAATTAGAAAACGAAACAAAAAACTTAAAAAATGGACAACCGACCTAAAACAACAGGTCACCACCCTCACTGAGAAAATATACACACTGGAAACATATGTTGAAGATCAGAAGAATAAAAACGAAAAGAGCTACAAAGAACAAAGACAAGGATCTCATAAAGATACTTCCTTCCTTGCGGGTCCCGGTATCCCAGAGGGGAACCAAAACAAAAATTCTAATACAGTAGTCACAGAAGCGATAAGGGATAAACTTGATAAGGGATAATAAATGCAAAACTTCCCTTTTTTACGTGGAGGTCGAGATGTGACAATAAAACCCACACTAATAGACGGAGTGCAAAACAGGAGAAAGCTGGTGTCTACAGCCATTCCCTGTAAAAATTGTAATTTAGTATATGTAGGAGAAACTGGAAGAAATATTGAAACTCGTATTAAAGAACTTAAATATGCCTTCAGATGTTGTAACATTAATAATGCAATTTTTTATCACGCCAGCCAAAATAATCATGCCATAGATTGGGAATCAAGTAAGTTACTTTATAAATGTAATAATTATGTCAAAAGAAAAATAATAGAATCTGTATGTATAGAACAAGAAGATAATTTTAATTTGTGTGAAGGTACTTATAAGGTGCACCCTTTAATGAGATTCTTGGTCCAAAAATCCCTTCCGATGTCGGGTGAACGGGATCTAACCTAGGTGTGAATTTCTTAATGGTCTCTGGCCTTCTAGAATGTTCCTTACCTTTTCTGGATTGTTTCCTTGCTCACTTTTGTTCATTCGTTTTTCTGTATCCAACCGAAGAGGATGCCAGTAGGCATCGAAACTGTTCTGGAAATAAACTCTGTCTATTAGTGTTGGTTTTTTTGTCACATTGATAAGGGATAAATATGAACATCCCTCAAAATATTACTATCCAGACGCATCGAGTGGGAAGACTCAGCAATGATAATGATAAAAAACTAGTTAAATTTAAGCTTTGTGATCCTCGTTGGAAGTCTGAAATTAGAAGTGTTCTCATACAAATTAAACCCAATATATTCATTAATGAATTGCTTTGTGATTACAGAAAAGAAATATATGATAAAGGGCTAAAACTTAAGAAAGAAAAACTCATAAAGACCCGTTAAGTGAGAGAAGGGAAGATCTTTGTTCGGAAAAGTGCGGTGGGACCAAAAAATCATTCTTTGTACTAAATCCGACTACGATAACTTTCGACAGCACATTGAGCCTTTCTCATAACTCAAGGTATATTCCATTAAATATTTTTATAGCACTCTGACACCAATGAGTTATTTACATAGTATTAGTTCTTGCTTTATTATATATTTCAATGTTTATTAGTTTTCCATTCTTTCTCCTCATTTTTAATATTATTTCGCTGTTATTCATTCTTCCTCTTAATTCTTAACGTCCTTTCTTTTTTCTCTTCTAGATTAGCGTATTATTATTATTATTGGCTTCTATTTTTGTTTTATTGGGTTTTATAATTTTCTATGATTAACACTATAAGTACTCTCAGGTCTGTGAGTGAAATCACCGAGTCTCAAAATACACTAAATAGCAACTATGTGTCAATGGACATCATCTTAACGAGCGACATAGTAACGGAAACATATCTATTTTGAACTTAAATATCAGAAGCCTTCCAAATCACTTTGATGAGTTGATGGCCAATCTAAAATTGTTACAATAGAAAATTACGTGTATTGACCAAGACCTGGTTAAATGAAAATAATAAGTAATTTTTTTTTAATATACCGGGCTACACGAGCCACCATATATGTAGAAATAAACAGAGGCGGCGGAGTAACCATTTTTCTAGATAGTAATCACAAAAGTAAACGTATTGAACAATTAATAGGCATAAATAATCATTCTGAAGTTCTAGCATTGAGGTGTATAGAAATAACATTTCCTATTCAATATTAGGTATTTAGCGACCACCAAATGGTAACTTGCCAGCGTTTATTGCAAGCATAGATACGATTTTAACTTCTCATTACATTAACAATAACTGCATCATTGCGGGAGATTTAAATATCGATTTTGCTAAAATAAACTCTAATAATAATGCTAATTTCTTCTACAATCTCGTCACTACAAATGGCTTTAATTTAAGCATAACTAAACCAACAAGAGAACCTAGTACCATAGAACATTCCACTTTATTAGACCAAATCTGGATGCCATCTTCCCTTGACTGTACGTTAGGTGTACTCTTATTACATATTACGGACCAGCTACGGACCATCAGACCAACCATAATCATAATACAAGACTTCCCAATAATTTAATATAAAAACCAAATTATTCAATGTAAAATGCAGGAAATGCTTTCTCCTACAAAGGAGCAAATATCTGAAACGCTATACCTATCATGTTAGAAAAACACCATCATTAATTTTGTTTCTCAAATCACTAACGAAACATTTTATTAATTCCTATTAATGTATGTGTGTGTGTATATATATATATATGTGTGTGTGTGTATATATATATATATATATATATATATATATATATATATATATATATGTGTGTGTGTGTATGTGTGTGTGTGTATGTGTGTGTACATATATTGCAACTTGTAAATATCACTGAACAAAGAAAAATCACCTATCATATATGCAAAATTCACAATCTTAATCGGGTGTAATCACAAGTTATATAAATCAAATGTTGAAAGTTTCCATTATAAGTTTCAACACGTTCTGTTTACCGTATTGTTTACCATTTCTTCTTTACTATTATTTCGAATATTATCTCAATTTTCATTTGTAATGAATTAACTAAGTGCTACTTTATTTTATTTTCCATTAATTCTATTTATATTTCTTATTTTCCTTCGTAAAAATAGAAATGAATCTCAAAGATTTTTGCCTGAAACGCTGTCACGCTTCTCAACGGCATATTCAGATAAGAATATTGTAATTAAACTACTTGTCACTAAAAATACAAAAATTAAACGTTAATGCCAACATTGTTTAAACCTATATGGATGTAATATATGGCTTATGTAATGATGTAATGTGTTCTTTCTCAATAAAGATTATTATTATTATTATTATTATTATTATTATTATTATTATTATTATTATTATTATTATACCTTTCAAATCGATATCAGTAGGTTAAGTTAAAAGACATTTCATCTGACACTACTGTGTTAAAAAGCGGAGTGCCACAAACTCTATTCTTGCATCCTTACGATATTTACAATAATTCATATCAATGATTTTCAGCTGTCAGGTACACTATACCAAATAAGGAACAGTGTACGGATTATTATACAATTTCTTCTTCGCATTATAATAAAAACGCCTTTTAAATAAAGTGAACAAATAATTATAATATATTTATAAATGAAAGTGTTTAAACAAACATTTAAAAAATTTGACAAAATTATTTCATATGGTTACCACCAAAAAACAATGAATTCAAACTTATACATTAAAAATTGGAGATACTGCCATTGAAAGGCTCAAAGAAGTTAAAATGCGTGTCATTAATTAAAATAAAAAAAAGTGTTTCAAAAGTCATATACATGCAACCTCTCTAATCCAACATACCAAAATTTCTGTTGATATCATTCAAACGTTTCCACAAAATCCGCTGTGTTAATCGTTCGTTCGTCCACACTTCGGAAGTAATCCATAAAAGAGTCTTATAAACACTTTCAAACCATGGCAGTTTCACGCTTCCTCAATGTTTAAAGTGTTAAATATTCTAAAACTAAATGTTATTTAGCTTTACAATATTTACCTCTTTTAAACACTGAGGAAACAATGAAAGAAAAAGTTCGACTAGAAACAGAAAATTTCTAAAAAGCATAAAAAATTAATAATTAGTAATGGCTGAGTTTTGTTTTAAAAATTTTATTACTGTTACCAAACCGAATAAAATATTCAAAGAAAACCAGAACTTTACCAATTACCGTATTTGACGGCTTACAAGACGCTGCGCCGTGAAAGA
The DNA here is from genome assembly GCA_023014485.1 of Bathynomus jamesi. Lineage (NCBI taxonomy): Eukaryota > Metazoa > Arthropoda > Malacostraca > Isopoda > Cirolanidae > Bathynomus > Bathynomus jamesi. The sequence continues at coordinate 53,533 of JAJOZX010010096.1, forward strand.
CGCACCTTAATTTTGGAAAGGTAAATTCAAGAAAAAAAGTTTTTGATCCATTTTATTGTTAATACAATGGATATGTAAAATTCAATAAAAAGAAAACCCAAAAGCCAATAAAAAAAGATAATATGATTATTACTCTTATTATTTGTTATTAATGAACTTCAGATTCATTACTGACATTATCATCATTATCCCCATCATCATAATCATCATCATGGAGTGGACAGATAAGTGGCAGATGCAATTTAACGTAGACAAATGTAAAGTTTTGCATATAGGTTCTCGCAACAATAATTACGCGTACACGATGGATGATAGGGAGTTAGCGAGCGTTGACGAGGAAGTAGATTTAGGCGTACGCGTATCTAAGGATTTAAAGGTTAGGAACCAGTGCCTGGAGTCTTGCGCAAAAGCGAATAGGATGTTAGGCTTCATAGCGCGTAATTTCGAATTTAAATCGAAGGATATTATATTGCCCCTTTACAAGTCCCTAGTCAGGCCTCATTTAGAATATGCCGTTCAGTTTTGGTGCCCGTACTTGCGTGAGGATATTGATAGGTTAGAAAGGGTTCAGCGTCGTGCCACGAAACTTATTCCGTCATTGAGCAACAAGCCTTATGAAGATAGGATTAAAGTGTTAGACTTGTATTCACTCGAAACTAGGAGATTAAGGGGGAAGCTTATTGAAGTTTTCAAAATCGTTCATAACATCGACAACGTAAATTTTGACAAATTGTTCACTTTCGATAATAGTAATACTCGCAATAACGGATTCAAGTTGCGTGGCAGACGTTTCATTACTAATATCGCTAAAAACTTCTTTACGTTTAAAGTAATTGATAAATGGAATAATCTTCCCGCGTCAGTCGTTCATTCTACCAGCGTTAATATGTTTAAGAACCGTCTTGACAGACATTTTAAAAATATTAACGTTGTTTAAAATTAAAAAGGAAAGTTAACAACAGGAGCTCTGGTGGTGGTGCTCGAGGATGAGTCTGTTGACGATGAATGCCAGCTTGTGACATGCCAGCGTGTGATGCCAGCAATTAATTATTTAAAAAAAAAAAAAAAAAAAAAAAAAAAAATTAGACTAACACGAACGTAGATGTAGCTCGTAGCGTAAACTAACCCACTTTTTGTTTAACTGTACCTACTTTTTTTTTTTTTTCTCCTTTCTTGCATGTCTGTAACTCTCTTTACTTGCATGTCTGTAGTTTGCATGGTATGACAGTGAGTTAAGACTGTGTTTGCATGGTTTGTAAGCGTTCTTATTTTACTTCTTTTCATCTTTCACCCCTCTCCTATTTTCTCCGACTATTTTTCTGACTTGTCGGCAGTGGCCGGCGGATGATGATGGTGAGACCTTTTTCCTCTTTTTCTGAATGAATGTTAACCCACGAATGATAGGTGTTGCTCCTTATTTAACCCCTTCTTCTCTTCTCTTAACCCCCTACTCTTTCCTTTCTCTCGGGCTAGCCTTAGAGTGGATCTTAGGGTCTTTGTTAGCCTTAGCTTCTGTAGATCTGTAGATCATCTTCACTTGTATCACTGTCACTCTCATACAATAAATGATCTTCAGTGCCATCCATTGCATTACTTATACCACATTTTTTAAAGGACTTGACCACAATTTCAGTCTTAACATCATGCCATGACTTCAGCACCCATTCACACAGTTGTGCTATTGATGTGCTGTATTGCCACTTTCGGCTTCTAAGACGCAGGACGATTTTTAAGGTATTTATAAGGAAAAAAAGTGCGTCTTATAAGCCGACAAATACGGTAGTAATTTCTTATATTTTTTAGAAATTTTATTTCTAGGCGAACTTTTTTCCGAAATTGCGCCATACTGACAAATTAAAGTTGTATGAGTCATTTAGCAAATAACTTATGCAAGTTAAATTTGTCAGCATGTACAGTTTCGGAAAAAAGTTCGCCTAGAAACAACATCTCTAATTATTTTTCACATTGTTTAATAAGATAGCCATATTTCGTGTATTTATTATTATATAATATAACATTACATCCATCACATCATCCACAAATCTATTTTCTACCCATTGGTGGGCATGACGCTTGAATTAACTTGGGACCAAAGACATTCAAATCAGTTGCGCGCGCGCACACACACACACACACACACACACACACATATTCACACGCACAGGAATTGCATAATAATGAATAATGACAGAACTGTAAAAAGGTGTACAATATTGAGTGTGCAAGTCTGATAAGTAGAGAAAGAAGGTGTAAAAGATGGAAGTATGTAATTAATAAATGTGTGAATAAACGTGGAATTGATATAAATATGTTAAAAGAGTTACCGAGAAACAAAGAGAAATGGAAGCGGTTTGTGGTGTGTGTGTTTGTAAATGAAGACGTTGATTTCACTTGACTTAAAAGCTGCTTGAGTTTTGACCTCCATCCAACTTTTTCATGAAAGGTATTGAATCCCTGAGGTTAGGAGTGGTACCTGATTTTGAGTGGTGAATCCTGTTATATATATATATATATATATATTATATATTATATATATATATATATATATATATATATATATATTATAGACCCACCCCGATTTACGAATGGGTTCCGTTCTTGAAAAACCTTTCGTAAATCAAACTTCGTAATCGAAGCTCATTTTCCCATTGACTTCCATTATAAAAGCCGAGATACGTTCTTACGAAAAAAAAACAACTTCCCCAGAGAACGTCTTAAGATGCTACAAAACACGTGTTTATTGTCAATGTTTGGTATACACAATGAATAAACCACCGACGCTAATGACATCTATCGCACACGGAACACACTATATTTGAGAAAATGGGAAATTGGAAGCTCAGATATACTGAAGAGTATTCCACTAAAGATAAAATAGAAATAAATGTTCTCCATCATTAATGGTTGGAAGCCGAATGACTCATTACAAATACACTCGTTATTTTACTTAGTATTTTTTAAGCAGAAATACACAGAATTGTTACTCATCACTATCACTTTCAGTCAAACTTCCATGAGCATCACTACCACCAGAACCAGTGTTACGTATGAGTTTTGCTCTCCGTAGTAGCATATACAGTAATTATATATATATATAATATATATATATATATATGATGAAAATAACCACGAAGGAAAAAGGAAACACAGAATGGTGCTCAAGCGCTTTCGTATAATGACATCCTCATAACGAAAGCGCTTGAGCACCATTCTGTTTCCTTTTTCCTTCGTGATTATTTTCATCATAAATATTATTCACGTGTTACTTTCGTGAAATAATTTTCACACACACACACACACATATATATATATATATATACAGTATATGCAAAAAAAATTCATAAACTGGTGCTTCGTAAATCGGGATGGGTATATATATATATATATATATTATATTATATATATATATATATATGGGATGAATTTCACAATAAACACGTGAAATGAATGAATGCTGCAAACCCACAAGGAAAAAGAAAACGATTCCAAGGCCTTTCGTGTATTCAGAGCTACACCTTGTCAGGGAATGAAGATAAAAGGCGAGATGCCCATAAATATATACAACGTACAGGAAAAACAAAACAATTAGCACATACTTAACAATGGTTAATGAGAGCAAAAGAAATTTTAACAAAATATTGTCAATTTTATACATTTCCGCACTGTTATTGAAATTGTTTTTAAAATGAATAAATGCACATTCTAGAATATTTCTTTCTATTATATCTCTGTTTTTAACAAGCGCTTTAGAACTATCCCACTTCATGCTATGGTTACATCTATACATATGGTTAAATAAAGCATTGGAATTATTGGCTGTTCTACAGGCATATTTATGCTGTTTTACCTTAATATCTAACGTTTTACCGGTTTGACCTATATATACTGAGTTACATTGTGTACATCCGATCGAATACACACAACCAACAACATTATCAGGGCTATTTAAGCGTGATTTAACAGTATTATTATACTTAAAGATTACATTAATGCTAATTGCTTTAAGTAAAGTCGGAAGGTATTGAAAATTAACATGGTAAGGTAGGCTAAGGATATTTTTACGCTGAAATTCCTTTACAATTACATTATTATAATACCTATTCTTGACTTTCTTAAGACAGTTATCTAAAAATGAAATAGGATAACATAATTTAGTACCTACTTGATTTTTTAAAAGATAAGATCTCTGAATATTCTTTCCCTGTTCAACACAACACTCTTATTGAGTTAATTAAGCTTTGTGTCAAAGATTGTAAATTTCAGTTTGAAAATAAGTTTTATGCTATGTCGTTTGGATTGGCTATGGGAAATCCCATTTCACCTGTACTAGCTAATTTATATATGGAATTTTTTGAAAGTAGAATTTTGCCTACGATTGTTAATTTTAACCTGGTTTGGTACAGGTATATACAGTAGATGATATTTTATGCCTTTGGCCTAATAATTTGGATGTTGACTTATTTCTTGGTAGGCTCAACAATTTAGTCCCATCTATTAAGTTCACAGTTGAAAAAGAAAATGATGGAAGCCTATCTTTTCTTGATCTAAAAATTTGGAGATGCTCTAATCAGTTCAAATATGAATTCTACCCTAAGCCTACTAATAATAACTCTTATGTGCATTTTTATTCTGACCATCATCCTTCGATTAAATCCTCTATTTTCTCTGCTATGTTTCTTCGAGCATTGAGAGTTGTCAGTCCTGAATTTTTAGATTCCGAGTTATGCAATATCATGAATATTGGTACTAAATTATGTTATCCTATTTCATTTTTAGATAACTGTCTTAAGAAAGCCAAGAATAGGTATTATAATAATATAATTGTAAAGGAATTTCAGCGTAAAAATATCCTTAGCCTACCTTACCATGTTAATTTTCAATACCTTCCGACTTTACTTAAAGCAATTAGCATTAATGTAATCTTTAAGTATAATAATACTGTTAAATCACGCTTAAATAGCCCTGATAATGTTGTTTGTGTGTATTCGATCGGATGTACACAATGTAACTCAGTATATATAGGTCAAACCGGTAAAACGTTAGATATTAAGGTAAAACAACATAAATATGCCTGTAGAACAGCTAATAATTCCAATGCTTTATTTAACCATATGTATAGATGTAACCATAGCACCAAGTGGGATAGTTCTAAAGCGCTTGTTAAAAACAGAGATATAATAGAAAGAAATATTCTAGAATGTGCATTTATTCATTTTAAAAACAATTTCAATAACAGTGCGGGAATGTATAAAATTGACAATATCTTGTTAAAATTTCTTTTGCCTCTCATTAACCCTTGTTAAGTATGTGCTAATTGTTTTTTTTTTCCTGTACGTTGTATATATTTATGGGCATCTCGCCTTTTATCTTCATTTCCTGACGAGGTGTAGCTCTGAATACACGAAAGGCCTTGGAATCGTTTTTCTTTTTCCTTGTGGGTTTGCAGCATATATATATATATATATATATATATATATATATAGGGTGATTAACTCGTTGGTGGCCCCAAAGTATCGCTAAAATATCCAATGGGGCTACCAGTGAGTGAATCATCCTGTATATATATATATATATATATATATATATATATATATATATATATATATATATATATCAGTTTTTCTACACTTTTATATTCCTATTATTTTTGTTTACAACTTCGCTCTCCGTATAATTCTGTAATAATTCTGTAATAAATTCAATTAATTCCCTCGATTATTCCTAAAAAAGAAAGACCTCCTTTGTTTTCTAACATCCTATAATTCATTTTATCATAATTTAATTAAGTGTATTAAATAATAATATCAGATCCATAAATTGTATGTATTACAAAAAAGAAAAAAGCCATTTCTTTCTATAAATAAGGATCTTAAAACGGGATATAAAATGTATTCAAATAAAATGGGGTTCTTAAGGAGGTTGAGATTCTTAAGGAGGTTGAGAAGGAGGTTAAAAACTTCTCTCTTACGTCCTGCAAGATGGTGTCAGTTTTTGCTTCTATGTTACCGTCTTTTTTTTTACGAGGTTTGTTGGCCTCGTTGTGGAGTAAGCATGCGGGTCTCGGGGCTTTGGAGAGTTACAACTGGGAAAAAGAGCTTGGTCTTCCTCACTGCGAACGTTTGGTTGAGTTCGTGCGTCAGTCCTCTTCGACTTACGTTATTCTTTTCCTTTTCCATTATTCCTCTTTTCGTTGTTTTAATGAATTCTGTCTAATTTTCTCTTTTTATTATTTTCTCCTTTCTTGGGTTAGGCGGCGACTACCACTCCTGTTCGAATCGGAATATGGAAACATATGAATTCACTTCTTGTCTGTTGCAAGGGAAGATGTCACAGGATTCCATCGTTGGTATCAATGCGAGTAATCAGGAGTTCAAGTCCTGTCCTTAGTTAGTTTTCCTTACGTTTAGAAGGTTTACTGGTCTTTTTTTATTGGGATAATAGGCCATAGAATTACATATCAAAAACGTCAAAAGATACTTGCTTTCAAAATGAAATAAATTAAACTGTTCACACACACACACACACACACACACACACACACACACACACACACACACGCGTGCCATTTTGAGCCCGGATACTTTACTCTTCCATTACTATCGAGGTCTTTTTTTAATTTGTCTTTTTTTTCCTTGTGTTCTTTTCCCTATTACCTCTTTGTCTTGTTCCCTTTCAAGTTTTTCTACCTACACAAATAATAAAGATAAGCAAAATTCAGTTAAATTTAATGACTACATAATTTAGCAGTCGTAAACTGCCTCTATAATTTCATTGATTGTATACATTTCCTGTTTACTGTAAAATTTTTATAATTTTTCCGCGAAACTCTAATGTTTATAATGGCATATCTGCGTTAATTATCATTTTTAATTTAATTTCACTTATTTTATTTGAAAATGTAAAATCATTAACGTGAACATTAACATACAGAACATTAACATACATCTCTGAGCGTCAAGAACCATTTACAGGAATATTTTCTGGAACACACACACACACACACACACACATATATATATATATATAATATATATATGCAGTATATATTAGGTTTTCCACCTGCTTTAAAGAGGAAGTAGCCGCTAGCTAGCTAGTAAATGAGGCATTCAAAACTTTATCCTAGCATTTCCCTATGATAAGACTGTATATTTAGTCTAAATGATCGCTCTCATCTCCTTTCGGTTCAACATAAGGAATAGTACAAGATCTTGTATACCATTTAGTTCCTCCTATCTGCATTATTTGGGTTTCCCATTTTTGGCAAAATATAAAAAGAAAATACCAAAATTGTTCGCCAATGGAGAATAGTTTGTATGAAGCTTGACGAGAGTCATTCTCCATTTGGAACCACTGTATTTGTATAAATCCCAAACACCTCAATCACAAAGTCGATCAAAAAGGTAATAAAATAAATTATATCATTTTAACTCTATAAGTTTTAGTTACCTAAAAAATAAGTATAATTTTCTTGATCATACGATGAAGCGTTTGAATTATAAACTTTTTTATATTCGTCTCTCAGACACCCCCTCTTTAGCAATAACAAAATTAAAAACTAAAAACAAAATGGAACCATTTAAGATAAAATTTGTGGAAAAAAAGTGCTTCAAAAACCACTTTTAAATAAAGTCTGTTTTTAATTTTTAATTTAATTTCTATGAAAAGAAAGTAACATTTTCAAAATTTTTGTTCCTCTTTGTTTGGACGTGGCTGAAAAACGCTATTGAAACTATGTCATTTTAGAAGCCAAAATACAAAAGCGAGACCATATTGAATTTCGAAAAACATATGGTAGGTGATTCATTAAAAATACCCAGATTCGAGGTAAAGAAATATTAAAACGTTACTATAGTAATATTACCTGCCAAAGTATATAACGAAATTGAACTTGTATTTTATTTCAAAATACAGGGTGTCCCATAAGTCCTGTTTCAAAGGAAAATTTATTTTAAATTAAATTTGCAAAAATAATACATTAGAACTAAAAGATGTTTAAATTGATGTCTTGTTTTGGGATTTTTTTGGCTGCAGGTATAATAACACGCCATGGCTAATATGAAAGTGAGTTACACTCGTAAGGAAAACGCTTCCATTTGTTTTAGTTCTAATGTATTACTTTTGTAAATTTAACTTAAAATAAATTTCCCTGTGAAACCGGACTTGTGGCACACACCCTGTAGGCCCTATATGTGTATAGATAATAGATAGATAGACAGATAGATATATAATGACATTATAAGGGTATCAAATCATACGCTTTCAGATACCTTTAAAAGGATGTCTTCCAAATTTCGTTCATTCCCATTTCAATCATCGTCCAGAAATGAGAAATCTGAAAGTGAGAATCTAAAAAAGACAATTCTCAAATTGATCCATTCCATTCTCATTGTACAATTTCCCACTTTAAATCAGATTTTTCATACAAAATACCACTCAGACCCGCAACTGCGTAACAACCCTCAACCCTGGAATTCCCACTCTCGGCATTCTCACTTCCGGAATGGGAATGACGTGAACATTAAAGTAATCCTTTAAAAGAAGGTATTACTTCACTTTCTCTTAATTACAATGATTTCGTTCGAGGTTTCTGTAAGCAACAGTTAAGTCTTCATTCCAGAGACCAACAAACAAAAGACGATGTTTGTATTTAACAATACGTTTCAATGAGCAGATAGGACAGCTAGATAAAGGGAGTTTTGCACTGAGGAGACGGTATTGTAGACCCACTCTTGCAAAAAAGAAAAGCAAAAATTATAATGAGCGAGAAATTAGTAAGACAATTTTCTTATTTTAAACTAAGAAAAGAATCAGTTATTTGTAATACAGGGTATTCGAAAAGAAACGCAACCCATTGGAGAATCCTTATATCATTGTAACCTAACCCTTTTCTTTTGTTTCGAGTTGCGTTTCTTTTTTAGAACACCCTGTATATACATAAATACATAAAATTCAAGAGTATTAAGAGTGAATCGGGGATTTTTCTTCCTGAAGCTCACAGGAATTTATTTGTAGCAATAGTGTTGAACATGACCATTGACCAAATACTCGTACATTCACTGTAAATTTCCTACTTGAGGACTACTTTAAGTAAAACTTGTATTATTATTTTTGCCTAATTGTATTCTTGGCACCCAAAGTACATTTTATATTTATATATATATATATATATATATATATATAATATATATATATATATATATATATATAGGTGTATATATGAAACTAATTTCACGAAAATAACACGTGAATAATATTTATGATGAAAATAACCACGAAGAAAAAGGAAACTCAGAATGGTGCTCAAGCGCTTTCGTCTAATGACATTCTCAGGAACACTGAAACAAATAACAAGTTCAAGACTATAATTATATAGGTCACAAAAAAATAAAATAGAAAAATAAAAATTGTAAGAAGAGCATACAAATTTATCAGGAAAAGCTACCAGAGTTTTAGCACTTTGCCCCTCTTGTCTAAATCTGTTCTGAACGAATTCAAAACAACAGGATCAAGTGAAAAAAGGCCCTGGCTAATATTGAAATTATTTTTAAGTTGAATAATGGCAGACTCAAGAATATTTCTATTAACAATGTTGCTTGAGTGAAACAAAATTGAAGCATTATTCCAATCAATACAGTGGGATAACTCTGACAAATGGACGAAAAGGTCACTGGACGGTTTCCCGTTCTAACGGAATACTGATGCTGTTTTACACGCGTGTGCAAATCTTTTCCTGTCTTTCCAATGTGAAAGGAATCACATTGTTTACAACCAATTTTATAGATAATGCCTGAATTATTGGTAGGGCTATTTTTTACAATGATATTTTTCACAATATTGTCATATGAAAATACTACATTAATATTAAAAAGTTTAAGTACATTAGCAATGCTTATAAAGCCTGGGAAAAATGGAAGTACTAAAATATTCTTCGACAAAGTGCGAGGGTTATTATTCACACGATAGAAAGTTTGTTTTGCTTTGTTAAGACAAGATTCCAAAAAAGCAGATGGGTAACACAAATCACTTTCAATACTATTGATTTTTTAAATTCGGCATCCATGTATTCCGGACTGGCGATCCTAAGAGCGCGGAGAAACACTGAAGAAAATATGGCTTTCTTGATGGGGTGTCATGTTCGGAGTAAAAATGTACGTAGGACAAATTGTTTGTTTTTTTCGATAAATACTAAACTTAAAACCTGTGCTTTCCCTATGTACACGCACATCAAAATGGGATTGAGTTGTTTTGTTCCACTTCTAAAGTAAACTTAATGGAGGGGACGTGATTATTTAACTGAAGGAGGAAGTCATCCAGGTCACGCTTCATGGGCCACATACACAAAATATCGTCGACGTACCGCAACCATGGGATGTCAACCCCAAGGATTCTCGGAATGTAAGTAATTTCGAAAAACTCCATATAAATATTGGAGAGGAGGGGCGACAAGGGATTATCCATGGCCATCCCAAAAACAAGAGGGGCAAAGTGCTAAAACTCTGATAGCTTTTCCTTATAAATTTGTATGCTCCTCCTACAATTTTTATTTTTCTATTTTATTTTTTTATGACCTATATATACTCTCGAACTTGTTATTTATTTCAATATTCCTGAGGATGTCATTAGACGAAAGCGCTTGAGCACCATTCTGTGTTTCCTTTTTCCTTCGTGGTTATTTTCATCATAAATATTATTCACGTGTTACTTTCGTGAAATAATTTTCATATATACGAGGACCACTCGCTATATTTTGCCCCACCGTTTTTTTTCTTTCCAAGTTTCCTTGTAAGTTCCAGAAATTTTGTACACAAGTAGTTCCATACCTTTTTTACAAGTTTTTACTTTTCCGCATAGTCTCCATCCTTTTCTACGGCTTTCCTCCACCTCGAAACAAGGGCCTTTATTCCTTGCTGGTAAAAGTCCGCTGGGTTCCGCTGGAGCCACCTCTTAACCTCCTCAACAACCTCATTGTCACTCTGAAACTTTCTTCCACGAATACCATCCTTCATTGGCCCAAACAAATGGAAGTCTGAAGGTGCCATGTCCGGGCTGTATGGAGGGTGGGGTAACACAGTCAAGCGCATTTTTGTGATGGTCTCTCTTGTTTGCAAACTATTGTGTGGTCTTGCGTTATCGTGCAAAAGAAGGACGTCTTCCAGTTTTCTCTCCGGTCGAACTCGCTTTATACGTCTCTGGAGTCTCTGTAGAGTATCAATATATGCCTCTGAGTTGAGTTGATTGTTTGTCCTTTCTTCATAATGTCCACCAGAATCACCCCTTTCATGTCCCAGAAGATGGTGGCCATAACCTTTCCCGCAGAGGGAGCCATTTTGAACTTTTTCTTGCGTGTGGAGTCTGCGTGATGCCACTCGATGGATTGGCGTTTTGTTTCAGGTTCAAAGTGGTGTATCCAAATCTCATTCCCAGTCACAGTTCGTGAAAGGAAGTCCTCCCCTTCTGTCTCGTATCGAACCAACGACTCAGAAGCAATTTCTTTTCTTTGGGCTTTGTGATCTTCAGTCAGTTTGCGAGAAACAAACCGTGAACACACTTTTGAGTATCCCAGTTGCTGAATTATCGTATTCACACTCCCATCACTAATTCCTAGCTCTAGTAATAGCCCCTTGTATGTGACGCGCCGATTTAATCGAATGATGCTATTTACACGTTGCACAGTGTGAGATGTCACAGCCGATGCCGGGCGACGGCTGCGTGGCTCATCATCAAGGCTGGCTCTCCCTCTCTCCGGTGATCTCACACGTTTAGACCAGCGTCCAACTGTGCTTCGATCAACAAGAGCATCTCCGTAAACGTTTTGGAGACGTTTGTAAATATTTCCAACTGTTTCCTTCTCTGCAGTTAAGAACTCGATAACAGCTCTCTGTTTACGACGCACATCACTGTCAGACGCCATTTTCGAAACTGCGTTAACTATCGGTTTTATTCAAGGGCGTTTAAAAGTGGTTTTATACAAGGAGGGGAGGTTCAAACTGGAAAAAATCCGGTCATGTGAAGCGCAGAAAGTTCAAACTTACGGCCCAAAAGACATTTCAGCCCCATGGCCTATTATTTAGAGAAAAAAGGGTGGGGCAAAATATATTGAGTGCCCCTAGTGTATATATATATATATATTAGATATATATATATATATATATATATATATAAATGTTTTGGCTGTCTCAAACAAAAAGATTTTTACAATTTTTTTGTTGCATTTTTGGACGGTGAAATATTTGTTTTATATTACAAAATAAGTTTTGTGTTTACTACTACAGTAAACAAATATTTAGTTGATCGCACAAAATCTGCGTATCTGTTCTTTTAAATAACAATTTGTTATTAATATTATTTAAAAAGAGGGAAATCCAACAAGACCATTTTCTGAGGATTTTGTTTCTTTCGGAGAATACAGGGTGTCCCATAAGTCCGGCATCATAGGAGAAATTCATAGTTTTCTATTTCTACAAACCATAATTCATATTTTTCTCTTTCTACAGGCCATAATGTCTGTGAGCAAGGAAGAACGAATCCAGCTAATTCTACTCATAGATTTTTATCTCTGGGGCCACTTGAAAGCGCTGGTATACGCAGAGAAAATTAGGAGTGTTGAACATTTGCGGCAGCGCATTATTGGGGCATGTAACACCATTACTCCTGACATCATTCACCGTGTGCTTGCTGACTGGGTATCACGTCTGAATTTGTGTATTGGAAACAATGGTGGACATATTGAGCACGTTCTGTAAATAAAAGATTTTGTTTTGCCTTTTTTTATTATTTTTCCTATGATGCCGGACTTATGGGACACCCTGTATATATATATATATATATAAATATATATATATATATATATATATATAATATATATATGATACACACAGACCGTGCATGGAACAAGGAACTCTTCTAGGAAAATTAAATCCACTATGGTCCGAATAAGTAATGGTAAATGACAAATACTATAGTTTTTCTTTTTCATGATGCTAGCCCGACATGGGCAACGGGTCACTCGCAAAGAGGTCCCAAAAATATAGCTTCCCTCACCAGCTATCTGCTGGTTTAAACCCTAGATCCTGTCCCAAAGCTGGATCCTATCTGCCCTGCAGATAGCTGGGAGGGAAGCTATATTCTTCGGACCTCTTTGCGAGTGACCGTTGCCCACGTCGGGCTAGCATCATGAAAAGAAAAACCTATAGTATTTGTCATTTACCATTACTTATTCGGACTATAGTGGATTGAATTTTCCTAGAAGAGTTCCTTGTTCCAGGCACGGTCTGTGTGTATCATAAAAAACCTCAGGGAACCATTCTGAGTTCATTCCCAGATATATATATATTAGGGTAAAACAGCATAAATATGCGTGTAGAACAGCTAATACTTCCAATGCTTATTTAACCATATGTATAGATGTAACCATAGCATCAAGTGGGATAGTTCTAAAGCGCTTGTTAAAAACAGAGATATAATAGAAAGAAATATTCTAGAATGTGCATTTATTCATTTTAAAAACAATTTCAATACAGTTCGGGGACGTATAAATTGACGATATCATGTTAAAATCTTTTTGCCTCTCATTAACCTTGTTAAGTATGTGCTAATTGTTTTGTTTTTCCTGTACGTTGTATATATTTATGGGCATCTCGCCTTTTATCTTCATTCCCTGACGAGGTGTAGCTTTGAATACACGAAAGGGCTTGGAATCGTTTTTCTTTTTCCTTGTGGGTTTGCAGCATATATATATATATATATATAATTAATATATATATATATATATATATATATATATATATATATATATATAATATATATATAATATATATATATATATATATATATATTACAATTTCAGTCATGGCAGGAACCATCTATCATAAGTAATGTTAACCCCTGAATCGAATGAGGCTGAATCGAAAGCTCTGTCTATAAAAGTTTTAAATGGGTAAGTTTAGGCATGATCTTGAAAGAAAACGGAGAATGTCAGTCTCTACACCAGGAGTCGGTAGCCCAAGGCACGCGTGCCACAGGGTGGCACGCGAAGAGATTCCGTTTAGCACCCTAATTTACAGAAAAAAATAATACAAAAAAGAAAAAAAATAATAAATCTCTCCATTGTATTTATCCCGCATCACATTCAGGTTAACTTTTATATAAAAATCACTTCTTGAAACGCACGGATGAAATGAATTTAACAACTTCTGCTCACCCTGTAACCATGGCTTTTGTAAAGACATTTTCTTACGACTTCTGATGTAATTCTTATAACTATTGATGTTTAAAATGTTTTTCATGAGACTAAATGTTTCTCCTGTCACTGTCCTCTTTAGCTGATCTTTTCATACGTCTAATCTACCTAATAAGCAGTCCAGCATGCTCTCAAACACACTTTTCATCTATTCTTCACTACCAATAGTACACATACACGCATTTTACACACTACCCAACCTTTTTTCAAAATTTATTAAAGAGAAATAAATAAAATGACATCGTGGGCCTCAGAGACCTTGATACATACGGGGAGAGGGGCGTTATTGCGGACGCTCTTCTTGCCCCCTCCTTCCTATATAGAAAAAATACTATTACTTTATTACAGTGTTAATATAACGTATTTACGTTATATTAACACTGTAAATATAACGTATTAACGTATTTACGTTATATTAACACTGTAAATATAACGTATTTACGTTATATTAACACATTATGAAATTATAATATTGTAATCCTACATTTGAAAAAAAAAACGATGGTGGCACCCGCGGAGGGTCTTAAAGTTTGAATATTGATAAGTGGCACCCAATAGAAAAACGTTGTCGACACTTGCTCTACACCGTCCACTCACCCACCGCGAATGAAAATTGAGACTGCTACTTTAGATATATATTTTATATAAAAGCGGTTTATATAATAAGCCATTTTCTTTCTATAGTGCCATAGTAAGCCATATATAGAAGGAGTGAAAACAGCGGGCCCGTCAGTGATGCTCTCCCTTTTCTTATAAGCTGACTTGAGACAGCCTATGTATGTGCAATTGTGCATGGACTGTAGTTCAGAGAAATAATTTATTAGTGTTTGGCACTCATAAGAGAATTCTACTTTAATTAAAACAATTATTTAATTTTAATCATACAGATTCATTGCTCCGAGTAAAAATATGGTTAACTAAACGCATTTTCTTGTTTTAAAGAAACTATTTTTCAGTGTGTGCATATACAGGGTGTCCCACAAATCTAGTCTCAAGGGGGGGGTGATTTATTTTAAATTAAGTTAACAAACGTAATACATTAGAACTAAAACAAATGTTTTAGGAAAAGGCGGAGGCGGAAGCCTTTTCCTGAGGAGTGTAACTCGCTTTCATATTAGCCGCTGCGTGTTATTCCACCTGCAACAAAGAAAAGGTCCCAAAATAAGACATTAACTTCAACAGTTGTTTTAGTTCTTATGTATTACTTTTGTAAATTTAATTTAAACTAAATTTTCCTATGAGACCGGACTTATGGGACACCCTGTATATATATATATATATATATATATATACACCTCATTTTTTCACTTGTTCGTTCTTCCTCCTCATCTTGCGCGGAATGTTCTCCTATACAAGCATCGTTCTTTACGTTAATTATACTGCGTGTTCTTTGCAGTTGAAATGTGTGTGTATATATATATATATATATATATATATATATATATATACAGTACATGGAATACTGGAAATGCAATAGATGTACTTTATATACTAACAGTACATTTAGACAAAAATAATACAGGTATTAGTTAAAGTAGTCTTAAACTTAAAGTACTAAATTAAAGTGCAAAGTTCATTAAAATGGCCAAAATATATTATTAGCTAATGATGACCATTTAAAATGGTGGATTCAACCAAAATCCATCATCCAATCGTTATACTTAACATTACTTATATTTTTTCTGGTAACAAACTTTAATGGTTGAATTCTTTATCTCAGCTTGTTGCGTATAACTTGATTGTTTTGACTGATTAATTTTTTTCTCATTGTGAACAAATGTTTTTCTCGCCATTAGTAACCAGTTTCAGTTCATCCAATACAAATGGAAATTTGATCTGACTCATAAGCAAAATTTCAATACGTAAACATACTCCAAAATTGGACGTTTGAAAGCCGGAGTGATGCTTTATCTGAAAAATGGTTACACACAAAACAGAAATTGGTCAGTTGAACACAAAAAAAAAGAGCTTCCAAGGTGTCCGAGGGGACCATTCTAAATTGGTCGTATAAAAGTGGATTTTGATGAAAAATGATATAGTCAAATGATTATTTTATGTACTCAGAACATTACATAATTGGCCAAATGCATTAAAACAGGGTCTAATTATTCAAAGGTATATCAGACGACCAATTTCTGTTTTGTGTATACGATTCTTGTTCCGTTTTCCACGGATGATCTATGTAACCGTCAATGATCATTTTGTAACGGGGTGGGTGAGAGAGTAATTATGCCTGAGGTGTTACTGAGGCGTAACTTCTCGCTCACGCTGCTTACAAATTAATCATATACACTTTTGGAAAAAAGAGTTTGCCTAGAAACATAAAAATTCTAAGCAGCATAAAAAATTTAC
The DNA here is from genome assembly GCA_023014485.1 of Bathynomus jamesi. Lineage (NCBI taxonomy): Eukaryota > Metazoa > Arthropoda > Malacostraca > Isopoda > Cirolanidae > Bathynomus > Bathynomus jamesi. The sequence continues at coordinate 70,124 of JAJOZX010010096.1, forward strand.
TAATTTGTAATATTCTGTTTTACTTTTGGTATTTTGTTTGACCGGGGGGGGGAGGGGTGACAGTAATAAAATTTAGAAAACAAAACCAAGTCAGTTTATTAAATTTGTGATATTTAGAAATTTTCTGTTCCAGCTAACTTTTTCTCTAAAATGTACATAGCTCACCGGCAGATAAAAGAACGAGAATTTTACCATTTTTGCAGATAAATCGCTCTAGCCTTCTTCAATTGTCCAGGTAACTATTTAACATCGCTTACTACACCGTGAAATAAAATTATCTCTTTTCACAAGGACGATTGGGTACAAGGAACCTTCTTGCTATCCTGGCAGATAAATTGCACCGCCGGTACACGTAGAGGAGGAGGAGCGGTCCCCATCAACAAAACTCCGAAGACAAATATCAGACAATTCACAAATCAGATTTAGCATTTACGAAGTTCAAACCGTCAGTCTCTGATTTTCTGCTACACATTTTAATAGTTTCTGAATCAGTTTTTCAGAAGTATAAAATCGTTTATAATTCGTAACTTTTTATTTTTCAAAATTTTCATCTTTTAAATTCTAGCTGTTTAAATTTAGTATTTTGAATTAAGGAACTTTAGTGTAATAAATTAAAGATGGACTTTTTTATTTACTTTAAAGTAACTTTTAAAATAATTTCGATATAATTTTAATATAATTTTGGTATTACATTTAATAATTTTAATATACTTTGGTGTTACATTTAATAATTTTAATATACTTTGGGGTTACATTTAATAATTTTAATATAATTTGGTGTTACAGTTAATATAATTTTAATATAATTTGGTGTTACATTTAATAATCTTTATTTACATCTGTTTAATAATACAATTTTAAAACAATTTTTGTTAACTTAAAAAATTACAGCAATGACTTCTCATACTGTACATTTGTATAGTTACTGATAATGGGCTCAGATATATCGAAACGCCTTAAACAAATTATAAATAAAATTATTGTAATATATATATATAATATATATATATATATAATATATATATATATATATATATATATATATGGGAATGAACTCAGAATGGTCCCCTGAGTTTTTTATGATAAACACAGACAGTGCATGGAACAAGGAACTCTTCTGGGATAATTAAATCCACTATAGTCCGAATAAGTAATGGTAAATGACAAATACCATACCCCTTTTTCTTTTATGTATTCAATCTGACGTGAAGGCAGCGAGTCTTTTGCTTATATTGAGGTTCTAAATGTAGCAGGGCTAGGCTGCTTTAAACGCTAGATCCATGTCCCAAAGCTGGATCCTGTCTGCTTTCAGATAGCTGGTGAGGGAAGCTATATTTATGGGACCTCTTTGCGAGTGACCCGTTGCCCGCGTCGGGCTAGCATCATGAAAAAGAAAAACTATGGTATTTGTCATTTACCATTACTTATTCGGACTATAGTGGATTTAATTATCCCAGAAGAGTTCCTTGTTCCATGCACTGTCTGTGTGTATATATATATATATATATATATATATATATATATATATATATGGAATATCATGCATGAGCACGCACGAATTTGCATAATGGAACCCCAATATGGTTGAAGTTTACGATAGTCATCGGGCGGTAGATGTAGTGTATTTAGATTGTCAAAAAGCGTTTGACACCGTCCCGCTCAAAAGACTCATTAAAAAAAACTAAGGCTCATGGAATCAGGGGTGTAGTGATAAATTGGATAGAAGAGTGGTTGCGAGGTAGGAATCAGAGGGTGGTCGTTGATGGAGCGGAGTGTCTTAGGCTAATGTAGCGAGCGGCGTTTCTCAGAGTTCTGTATTGGGCCCCTTGCTTTTTCTTAACGATTTAGATGTCGGCCTAGTCAGTACAGTTTCAAAGTTTCCGGATGACACGAAGTTGGGTGGTAGGGCAATTAATGATGAAGATAGAGGTCAAATCCAGGAAGATCTGAACAAAATCATTGATTGGTCAGTCACATGGCAAATGAGATTTAACGTCGATAAGTGCAAAATTTTACATATAGGTTCGCGTAACGGTAATTTTGCGTATAGTATGTCAGGGAAGGAGTTGGCAAGCGTAGAACAGGAAAAAGATGTAAGAGTTATCGTCACTGGTGATTTAAAAGTGACGAAACAAAGTACAGCAGCGATCAGTAAGGCGAACAAGGTGATAGGTTTTATAGCTAGAAATTTTGAGTACAAATCGCGCGATATTATTGTTCCTCTTTATAAATCATTCGTTAGACCCCATTTGGAGTACGCGATCCAATTTTGGAATCCGCATATGCACAAAGATATAGCTAAAATCGAAAGAGTTCAAAAACGAGCAACTAAGATGATTCCGTCACTTAGGTCGAAGTCGTACGAGGATAGGCTTAAAGAGTTAAGATTGACTACACTCGAGACTAGGAGGCTAAGGGGTGATCTAATCCAGGTTTTTAAAATTATGAATGGGTTCGATAGCGTAAAGAGAGATAGCTTTTTCGAAATAGCACAATATAATAGAACTAGAAATAACGGGTGTAAGTTGACAAGTAGAAGGTTCGAGACAGCAGTTGGCAAAAATTTTTTTTTCGCATAGAATAGTAAATAGCTGGAATAGTTTGCCGGTAGAAGTAATTAGTAGCACGTCTATAAACATGTTTAAAAATCGATTAGATGCATATGTTGATAGATTGGGTATAGTTTAAGGTAGTAAAATTAAGGTATTTGTGGTTCGGAACCCACGTAAAATTGTAGGTCCCCTCCACCACCACGGAGGACATGCGCAATACACAACTACAACCACAGTTAGGTAGAACAGCCATGAGTGGATCCTAGGGTCTTTGTTGGTCTGAAACATTATAACATTATAATTTAAAAGAAAATGTTGGTACTTACGTATTAACTGGGGGCCACCACATATTGATGATTGGTTAGGTTAAATTATAATATTTTCGTTAGTTGAAAATTTCTAATACATCATATTTTTTAAATAGCAATATTTTTGAAAATATTTACAATGATTTATATTTCAAATATTTACAATGATTAATACATGTTACACATTTCTTTGGCTTGCAAAAAAGAGACCGCATCTTCTTCACTTTTTGGTAGATCCCAAATTTTCCTCATGAATAAGCCTAAAAAAATAATTTTTTTCAGAAAATTGTATAAAAAAATATTTTACAAAATATTGCTATTTAAAAAATATGATGTATTAGAAATTTTCAACTAACGAAAATATTATAACTTTAACCTAACCAATCATCAATATGTGGTGGCCCCCATTAATACGTAAGTACGAACATTTTCTTTTTAAATTATAATGTTATAATGTTTCAGACCAACAAAGACCTAGGATCCACTCATGGCTGTTCTACCTAACTGTGGTTGTAGTTGTGTATTGCGCATGTCCTCCTCCGTGGTGGTGGAGGGGTCTACAATTTACGTGGGTTCCGAACCACAAATACCTTAATTTTACTACCTTAACCTATACCCAATCTATCAACATATGCATCTAATCGATTTTTAAACATGTTTATAGACGTGCTACTAATTACTTCTACCGGCAAACTATTCCAGCTATTTACTATTCTATGCGAAAAAAAATTTTTGCCAACTGCTGTCTCGAACCTTCTACTTGTCAACTTACACCCGTTATTTCTAGTTCTATTATATTGTGCTATTTCGAAAAAGCTATCTCTCTTTACGCTATCGAACCCATTCATAATTTTAAAAACCTGGATTAGATCACCCTTAGCCTCCTAGTCTCGAGTGTAGTCAATCTTAACTCTTTAAGCCTATCCTCGTACGACTTCGACCTAAGTGACGGAATCATCTTAGTTGCTCGTTTTTGAACTCTTTCGATTTTAGCTATATCTTTGTGCATATGCGGATTCCAAAATTGGATCGCGTACTCCAAATGGGGTCTAACGAATGATTTATAAAGAGGAACAATAATATCGCGCGATTTGTACTCAAAATTTCTAGCTATAAACCTATCACCTTGTTCGCCTTACTGATCGCTGCTGTACTTTGTTTCGTCACTTTTAAATCACCAGTGACGATAACTCTTACATCTTTTTCCTGTTCTACGCTTGCCAACTCCTTCCCTGACATACTATACGCAAAATTACCGTTACGCGAACCTATATGTAAAATTTTGCACTTATCGACGTTAAATCTCATTTGCCATGTGACTGACCAATCAATGATTTTGTTCAGATCTTCCTGGATTTGACCTCTATCTTCATCATTAATTGCCCTACCACCCAACTTCGTGTCATCCGGAAACTTTGAAACTGTACTGACTAGGCCGACATCTAAATCGTTAGAAAAAGCAAGGGCCCAATACAGAACTCTGAGAAACGCCGCTCGCTACATTAGCCTAAGACGACTCCGCTCCATCAACGACCACCCTCTGATTCCTACCTCGCAACCACTCTTCTATCCAATTTATCACTACACCCCTGATTCCATGAGCCTTAGTTTTTTTAATGAGTCTTTTGAGCGGGACGGTGTCAAACGCTTTTTGACAATCTAATACACTACATCTACCGCCCGATGACTATCGTAAACTTCAACCATATTGGGGTTCCATTATGCAAATTCGTGCGTGCTAATGCATGATATTCCATATATATAAATATATATATATATATATTATATATATATATATATGATACACACAGACAGTGCATGGAACAAGGAACTCTTCTGGGATAATTAAATCCACTATAGTCCGAATAAGTAATGGTAAATGACAAATACCATAGTTTTTCTTTTTCATGATGCTAGCCCGACGCGGGCAACGGGTCACTCGCAAAGAGGTCCCATAAATATAGCTTCCCTCACCAGCTATCTGGAAAGCAGACAGGATCCAGCTTTGGGACATGGATCTAGCGTTTAAAGCAGCCTAGCCCTGCTACATTTAGAACCTCAATATAAGCAAAAGACTCGCTGCCTTCACATCAGATTGAATACATAAAAGAAAAAGGGGTATGGTATTTGTCATTTACCATTACTTATTCGGACTATAGTGGATTTAATTATCCCAGAAGAGTTCCTTGTTCCATGCACTGTCTGTGTTTATCATAAAAAACTCAGGGGACCATTCTGAGTTCATTCCCATATATATATATATATATATATATAATATATATATATATATATATATATATATATATATATATATTACAATAATTTTATTTATAATTTGTTTAAGGTGTTTCGATATATCTGAGCCCATTATCAGTAACTATACAAATGTACAGTATGAGAAGTCATTGCTGTAATTTTTTAAGTTAACAAAAATTGTTTTAAAATTGTATTATTAAACAGATGTAAATAAAGATTATTAAATGTAACACCAATTATATTAAATTATATTAACTGTAACACCAAATTATATTAAAATTATTAAATGTAACCCCCAAAGTATATTAAAATTATTAAATGTAACACCAAAGTATATTAAAATTATTAAATGTAATACCAAAATTATATTAAAATTATATCGAAATTATTTTAAAAGTTACTTTAAAGTAAATAAAAAGTCCATCTTTAATTTATTACACTAAAGTTCCTTAATTCAAAATACTAAATTTAAACAGCTAGAATTTAAAAGATGAAAATTTTGAAAAATAAAAAGTTACGAATTATAACGATTTTATACTTCTGAAAAACTGATTCAGAAACTATTAAAATGTGTAGCAGAAAATCAGAGACTGACGGTTTGAACTTCGTAAATGCTAAATCTGATTTGTGAATTGTCTGATATTTGTCTTCGGAGTTTTGTTGATGGGGACCGCTCCTCCTCCTCTACGTGTACCGGCGGTGCAATTTATCTGCCAGGATAGCAAGAAGGTTCCTTGTACCCAATCGTCCTTGTGAAAAGAGATAATTTTTTTCACGGTGTAGTAAGCGATGTTAAATAGTTACCTGGACAATTGAAGAAGGCTAGAGCGATTTATCTGCAAAAATGGTAAAATTCTCGTTCTTTTATCTGCCGGTGAGCTATGTACATTTTAGAGAAAAAAGTTAGCTGGAACAGAAAATTTCTAAATATCACAAATTTAATAAACTGACTTGGTTTTGTTTTCTAAATTTTATTACTGTCACCCCTCCCCCCCCCCGGTCAAACAAAATACCAAAAGTAAAACAGAATATTACAAATTAGTAAATTTTTTATGCTGCTTAGAATTTTTATGTTTCTAGGCAAACTCTTTTTTCCAAAAGTGTATATGATTAATTTGTAAGCAGCGTGAGCGAGAAGTTACGCCTCAGTAACACCTCAGGCATAATTACTCTCTCACCCACCCCGTTACAAAATGATCATTGACGGTTACATAGATCATCCGTGGAAAACGGAACAAGAATCGTATACACAAAACAGAAATTGGTCGTCTGATATACCTTTGAATAATTAGACCCTGTTTTAATGCATTTGGCCAATTATGTAATGTTTCTGAGTACATAAAATAATCATTTGACTATATCATTTTTCATCAAAATCCACTTTTATACGACCAATTTAGAATGGTCCCCTCGGACACCTTGGAAGCTCTTTTTTTTTGTGTTCAACTGACCAATTTCTGTTTTGTGTGTAACCATTTTTCAGATAAAGCATCACTCCGGCTTTCAAACGTCCAATTTTGGAGTATGTTTACGTATTGAAATTTTGCTTATGATCAGATCAAATTTCCATTTGTATTGGATGAACTGAAATGGTTACTAATGGCGAGAAAAACATTTGTTCACAATGAGAAAAAAATTAATCAGTCAAAACAATCAAGTTATACGCAACAAGCTGAGATAAAGAATTCAACCATTAAAGTTTGTTACCAGAAAAAATATAAGTAATGTTAAGTATAACGATTGGATGATGGATTTTGGTTGAATCCACCATTTTAAATGGTCATCATTAGCTAATAATATATTTTGGCCATTTTAATGAACTTTGCACTTTAATTTAGTACTTTAAGTTTAAGACTACTTTAACTAATACCTGTATTATTTTTGTCTAAATGTACTGTTAGTATATAAAGTACATCTATTGTATTTCCAGTATTCCATGTACTGTATATATATATATATATATATATATATATATATACACACACATTTCAACTGCAAAGAACACGCAGTATAATTAACGTAAAGAACGATGCTTGTATAGGAGAACATTCCGCGCAAGATGAGGAGGAAGAACGAACAAGTGAAAAATGAGGTGTATATATATATATATATATATATATATATATACAGGGTGTCCCATAAGTCCGGTCTCATAGGAAAATTTAGTTTAAATTAAATTTACAAAAGTAATACATAAGAACTAAAACAACTGTTGAAGTTAATGTCTTGTTTTGGGACCTTTTCTTTGTTGCAGGTGGAATAACACGCAGCGGCTAATATAAAAGCGAGTTACACTCCTCAGGAAAAGGCTTCCGCCTCCGCCTTTTCCTAAAACATTTGTTTTAGTTCTAATGTATTACGTTTGTTAACTTAATTTAAAATAAATCACCCCCCCCCTTGAGACTAGATTTGTGGGACACCCTGTATATGCACACACTGAAAAATAGTTTCTTTAAAACAAGAAAATGCGTTTAGTTAACCATATTTTTACTCGGAGCAATGAATCTGTATGATTAAAATTAAATAATTGTTTTAATTAAAGTAGAATTCTCTTATGAGTGCCAAACACTAATAAATTATTTCTCTGAACTACAGTCCATGCACAATTGCACATACATAGGCTGTCTCAAGTCAGCTTATAAGAAAAAGGGAGAGCATCACTGACGGGCCCGCTGTTTTCACTCCTTCTATATATGGCTTACTATGGCACTATAGAAAGAAAATGGCTTATTATATAAACCGCTTTTATATAAAAATATATATCTAAAGTAGCAGTCTCAATTTTCATTCGCGGTGGGTGAGTGGACGGTGTAGAGCAAGTGTCGACAACGTTTTTCTATTGGGTGCCACTTATCAATATTCAAACTTTAAGACCCTCCGCGGGTGCCACCATCGTTTTTTTTTTCAAATGTAGGATTACAATATTATAATTTCATAATGTGTTAATATAACGTAAATACGTTATATTTACAGTGTTAATATAACGTAAATACGTTAATACGTTATATTTACAGTGTTAATATAACGTAAATACGTTATATTAACACTGTAATAAAGTAATAGTATTTTTTCTATATAGGAAGGAGGGGGCAAGAAGAGCGTCCGCAATAACGCCCCTCTCCCCGTATGTATCAAGGTCTCTGAGGCCCACGATGTCATTTTATTTATTTCTCTTTTAATAAATTTTGAAAAAGGTTGGGTAGTGTGTAAAATGCGTGTATGTGTACTATTGTGTAGTGAAGAATAGATGAAAAGTGTGTTTGAGAGCATGCTGGACTGCTTATTAGGTAGATTAGACGTATGAAAAGATCAGCTAAAGAGGACAGTGACAGGAGAAACATTTAGTCTCATGAAAAACATTTTAAACATCAATAGTTATAAGAATTACATCAGAAGTCGTAAGAAAATGTCTTTACAAAAGCCATGGTTACAGGGTGAGCAGAAGTTGTTAAATTCATTTCATCCGTTGCGTTTAAGAAGTGATTTTTATATAAAAGTTAACCTGAATGTGATGCGGGATAAATACAATGGAGATGATTTATTATTTTTTTTTTACTTTTTGTATTATTTTTTTTCTGTAAATTAGGGTGCTAAACGGAATCTCTTCGCGTGCCACCCTGTGGCACGCGTGCCTTGGGCTACCGACTCCTGGTGTAGAGACTGACATTCTCCGTTTTCTTTCAAGATCATGCCTAAACTTACCCATTTAAAACTTTTATAGACAGAGCTTTCGATTCAGCCTCATTCGATTCAGGGGTTAACATTACTTAGATAGATGGTTCCTGCCATGACTGAAATTGTAATATATATATATATATATATATATATATATATATATATATATATATATATATATATATATAATATATATATATATATATATATATATATATGCTGCAAACCCACAAGGAAAAAGAAAAACGATTCCAAGCCTTTCGTGTATTCAAAGCTACACCTCGTCAGGGAATGAAGATAAAAGGCGAGATGCCCATAAATATATACAACGTACAGGAAAAACAAAACAATTAGCACATACTTAACAAGGGTTAATGAGAGGCAAAAGAAATTTTAACATGATATCGTCAATTTTATACGTCCCCGAACTGTTATTGAAATTGTTTTTAAAATGAATAAATGCACATTCTAGAATATTTCTTTCTATTATATCTCTGTTTTTAACAAGCGCTTTAGAACTATCCCACTTGATGCTATGGTTACATCTATACATATGGTTAAATAAAGCATTGGAAGTATTAGCTGTTCTACACGCATATTTATGCTGTTTTACCCTAATATATATATATCTGGGAATGAACTCAGAATGGTTCCCTGAGGTTTTTTATGATACACACAGACCGTGCCTGGAACAAGGAACTCTTCTAGGAAAATTCAATCCACTATAGTCCGAATAAGTAATGGTAAATGACAAATACTATAGGTTTTTCTTTTTCATGATGCTAGCCCGACGTGGGCAACGGGTCACTCGCAAAGAGGTCCGAAGAATATAGCTTCCCTCCCAGCTATCTGCAGGGCAGATAGGATCCAGCTTTGGGACAGGATCTAGGGTTTAAACCAGCAGATAGCTGGTGAGGGAAGCTATATTTTTGGGACCTCTTTGCGAGTGACCCGTTGCCCATGTCGGGCTAGCATCATGAAAAAGAAAAACTATAGTATTTGTCATTTACCATTACTTATTCGGACCATAGTGGATTTAATTTTCCTAGAAGAGTTCCTTGTTCCATGCACGGTCTGTGTGTATCATATATATATATATATATATATATATATATATATATATATATACAGGGTGTCCCATAAGTCCGGCATCATAGGAAAAATAATAAAAAAAGGCAAAACAAAATCTTTTATTTACAGAACGTGCTCAATATGTCCACCATTGTTTCCAATACACAAATTCAGACGTGATACCCAGTCAGCAAGCACACGGTGAATGATGTCAGGAGTAATGGTGTTACATGCCCCAATAATGCGCTGCCGCAAATGTTCAACACTCCTAATTTTCTCTGCGTATACCAGCGCTTTCAAGTGGCCCCAGAGATAAAAATCTATGAGTAGAATTAGCTGGATTCGTTCTTCCTTGCTCACAGACATTATGGCCTGTAGAAAGAGAAAAATATGAATTATGGTTTGTAGAAATAGAAAACTATGAATTTCTCCTATGATGCCGGACTTATGGGACACCCTGTATTCTCCGAAAGAAACAAAATCCTCAGAAAATGGTCTTGTTGGATTTCCCTCTTTTTAAATAATATTAATAACAAATTGTTATTTAAAAGAACAGATACGCAGATTTTGTGCGATCAACTAAATATTTGTTTACTGTAGTAGTAAACACAAAACTTATTTTGTAATATAAAACAAATATTTCACCGTCCAAAAATGCAACAAAAACATTTGTAAAAATCTTTTTTGTTTGAGACAGCCAAAACATTTATTTATATATATATATATATATATATATATATATATATATATATGTATATACACTAGGGGCACTCAATATATTTTGCCCCACCCTTTTTTCTTAGCTAAATAATAGGCCATGGGGCTGAAATGTCTTTTGGGCCGTAAGTTTGAACTTTCTGCGCTTCACATGACCGGATTTTTTCCAGTTTGAACCTCCCCTCCTTGTATAAAACCACTTTTAAACGCCCTTGAATAAAACCGATAGTTAACGCAGTTTCGAAAATGGCGTCTGACAGTGATGTGCGTCGTAAACAGAGAGCTGTTATCGAGTTCTTAACTGCAGAGAAGGAAACAGTTGGAAATATTTACAAACGTCTCCAAAACGTTTACGGAGATGCTCTTGTTGATCGAAGCACAGTTGGACGCTGGTCTAAACGTGTGAGATCACCGGAGAGAGGGAGAGCCAGCCTTGATGATGAGCCACGCAGCCGTCGCCCGGCATCGGCTGTGACATCTCACACTGTGCAACGTGTAAATAGCATCATTCGATTAAATCGGCGCGTCACATACAAGGGGCTATTACTAGAGCTAGGAATTAGTGATGGGAGTGTGAATACGATAATTCAGCAACTGGGATACTCAAAAGTGTGTTCACGGTTTGTTTCTCGCAAACTGACTGAAGATCACAAAGCCCAAAGAAAAGAAATTGCTTCTGAGTCGTTGGTTCGATACGAGACAGAAGGGGAGGACTTCCTTTCACGAATTGTGACTGGGAATGAGATTTGGATACACCACTTTGAACCTGAAACAAAACGCCAATCCATCGAGTGGCATCACGCAGACTCCACACGCAAGAAAAAGTTCAAAATGGCTCCCTCTGCGGGAAAGGTTATGGCCACCATCTTCTGGGACATGAAAGGGGTGATTCTGGTGGACATTATGAAGAAAGGACAAACAATCAACTCAACTCAGAGGCATATATTGATACTCTACAGAGACTCCAGAGACGTATAAAGCGAGTTCGACCGGAGAGAAAACTGGAAGACGTCCTTCTTTTGCACGATAACGCAAGACCACACAATAGTTTGCAAACAAGAGAGACCATCACAAAAATGCGGTTGACTGTGTTACCCCACCCTCCATACAGCCCGGACATGGCACCTTCAGACTTCCATTTGTTTGGGCCAATGAAGGATGGTATTCGTGGAAGAAAGTTTCAGAGTGACAATGAGGTTGTTGACATCCTCAGGAATATTGAAATAAATAACAAGTTCGAGAGTATATATAGGTCATAAAAAAAATAAAATAGAAAAATAAAAATTGTAGGAGGAACATACAAATTTATAAGGAAAAGCTATTAGAGTTTTAGCACTTTGCCCCTCTTGTTTTTGGGATGGCCATGGATAATCCCTTGTAGCCCCTCCTCTCCAATATTTATATGGAATTTTTCGAAATTACTTACAGTCCGAGAATCCTGGGGGTTGGCATCCCATGGAATTTTTCGAAATTACTTACAGTCCGAGAATCCTGGGGGTTGGCATCCCATGGTTGCGGTACGTCGACGATATTTTGTGTATGTGGCCCATGAAGCGTGACCTGAATGACTTCCTCCTTCAGTTAAATAATCACGTCCCCTCCATTAAGTTTACTTTAGAAGTGGAACAAAACACTCAATCCATTTTGATGTGCGTGTACATAGGAAAGCACAGGTTTTAAGTTTAGTATTTATCGAAAAAACAAACAATTTGTCCTACGTACATTTTTACTCCGAACATGACACCCCATCAAGAAAGCCATATTTTCTTCAGTGTTTCTCCGCGCTCTTAGGATCGCCAGTCCGGAATACATGGATGCCGAATTTAAAAAATCAATAGTATTGAAAGTGATTTGTGTTACCCATCTGCTTTTTTGGAATCTTGTCTTAACAAAGCAAAACAAACTTTCTATCGTGTGAATAATAACCCTCGCACTTTGTCGAAGAATATTTTAGTACTTCCATTTTTCCAGGCTTTATAAGCATTGCTAATGTACTTAAACTTTTTAATATTAATGTAGTATTTTCATATGACAATATTGTGAAAAATATCATTGTAAAAAATAGCCCTACCAATAATTCAGGCATTATCTATAAAATTGGTTGTAAACAATGTGATTCCTTTCACATTGGACAGACGGGAAAAGATTTGCACACGCGTGTAAAACAGCATCAGTATTCCGTTAGAACGGGAAACCGTCCAGTGACCTTTTCGTCCATTTGTCAGAGTTATCCCACTGTATTGATTGGAATAATGCTTCAATTTTGTTTCACTCAAGCAACATTGTTAATAGAAATATTCTTGAGTCTGTCATTATTCAACTTAAAAATAATTTCAATATTAGCCAGGGCCTTTTTTCACTTGATCCTGTTGTTTTGAATTCGTTCAGAACAGATTTAGACAAGAGGGCAAAGTGCTAAAACTCTGGTAGCTTTTCCTGATAAATTGTATGCTCTTACAATTTTTATTTTTCTATTTTATTTTTTTGTGACCTATATATAGTCTTGAACTTGTTATTTGTTTCAGTGTTCCTGAGGATGTCATTAGACGAAAGCGCTTGAGCACCATTCTGAGTTTCCTTTTTTCTTCGTGGTTATTTTCATCATAAATATTATTCACGTGTTATTTTCGTGAAATAAGTTTCATATATACACCTATATATATATTATATATATATATATATATATATAAAATGTACTTTGGGTGCCAAGAATACAATTAGGCAAAGATAATACAAGTTTTACTTAAAGTAGTCCTCAAGTAGGAAATTTACAGTGAATGTACGAGTATTTGGTCAATGGTCATGTTCAACACTATTATCTGCTACAAATAAATTCCTGTGAGCTTCAGGAAGAAAAATCCCCGATTCACTCTTAATACTCTTGAATTTTATGTATTTATGTATATACAGGGTGTTCAAAAAAAGAAACGCAACCCGAAACAAAAAGAAAAGGGTTAAGTTACAATGATATAAGGATTCTCCAATGGGTTGCGTTTCTTTTCGAATACCCTGTATTACAAATAACTGATTCTTTTCTTAGTTTAAAATAAGAAAATTGTCTTACTAATTTCTCGCTCATTATAATTTTTGCTTTTCTTTTTTGCAAGAGTGGGTCTACAATACCGTCTCCTCAGTGCAAAACTCCCTTTATCTAGCTGTCCTATCTGCTCATTGAAACGTATTGTTAAATACAAACATCGTCTTTTGTTTGTTGGTCTCTGGAATGAAGACTTAACTGTTGCTTACAGAAACCTCGAACGAAATCATTGTAATTAATAAGAGAATGTGAGGTAATACCTTCTTTTAAAGGATTACTTTAATGTTCACGTCATTCCCATTCCGGAAGTGAGAATGCCGAGAGTGGGAATTCCAGGGTTGAGGGTTGTTACGCAGATGCGGGTCTGAGTGGTATTTTGTATGAAAAATCTGATTTAAAGTGGGAAATTGTACAATGAGAATGGAATGGATCAATTTGAGAATTGTCTTTTTTAGATTCTCACTTTCAGATTTCTCATTTCTGGACGATGATTGAAATGGGAATGAACGAAATTTGGAAGACATCCTTTTAAAGGTATCTGAAAGCGTATGATTTGATACCCTTATAATGTCATTATATATCTATCTGTCTATCTATCTATTATCTATACACATATAGGGCCTACAGGGTGTGCCACAAGTCCGGTTTCACAGGAAAATTTATTTTAAGTTAAATTTACAAAAGTAATACATTAGAACTAAAACAAATGGAAGCGTTTTCCTTACGAGTGTAACTCACTTTCATATTAGCCATGGCGTGTTATTATACCTGCAGCCAAAAAAATCCCAAAACAAGACATCAATTTAAACATTTCTTTTAGTTCTAATGTATTATTTTTGTAAATTTAATTTAAAATAAATTTTCCTATGAAACAGGACTTATGGGACACCCTGTATTTTGAAATAAAATACAAGTTCAATTTCGTTATATACTTTGGCAGGTAATATTACTATAGTAACGTTTTAATATTTCTTTACCTCGAATCTGGGTATTTTTAATGAATCACCTACCATATGTTTTTCGAAATTCAATATGGTCTCGCTTTTGTATTTTGGCTTCTAAAATGACATAGTTTCAATAGCATTTTTCAGCCACGTCCAAACAAAGAGGAACAAAAATTTTGAAAATGTTACTTTCTTTTCATAGAAATTAAATTAAAAATTAAAACAGACTTTATTTAAAAGTGGTTTTTGAAGCACTTTTTTCCACAAATTTTATCTTAAATGGTTCCATTTTGTTTTTAGTTTTTAATTTTGTTATTGCTAAAGAGGGGGTGTCTGAGAGACAAATATAAAAAAGTTTATAATTCAAACGCTTCATCGTATGATCAAGAAAATTATACTTATTTTTTATGTAACTAAAACTTATAGACTTAAAATGATATAATTTATTTTATTACCTTTTGATCGACTTTGTGATTGAGGTGTTTGGGATTTATACAAATACAGTGGTTCCAAATGGAGAATGACTCTCGTCAAGCTTCATACAAACTATTCTCCATTGGCGAACAATTTTGGTATTTTCTTTTATATTTTGCCAAAAATGGGAAACCCAAATAATGCAGATAGGAGGAACTAAATGGTATACAAGATCTTGTACTATTCCTTATGTTGAACCGAAAGGAGATGAGAGCGATCATTTAGACTAAATATACAGTCTTATCATAGGGAAATGCTAGGATAAAGTTTTGAATGCCTCATTTACTAGCTAGCTAGCGGCTACTTCCTCTTTAAAGCAGGTGGAAAACCTAATATATACTGCATATATATATATATATATATGTGTGTGTGTTGTGTGTTCCAGAAAATATTCCTGTAAATGGTTCTTGAAGCTCAGAGATGTATGTTAATGTTCTGTATGTTAATGTTCACGTTAATGATTTTACATTTTCAAATAAAATAAGTGAAATTAAATTAAAATGATAATTAACGCAGATATGCCATTATAAACATTAGAGTTTCGCGGAAAAATTATAAGAAATTTACAGTAAACAGGAAATGTATACAATCAATGAAATTATAGAGGCAGTTTACGACTGCTAAATTATGTAGTCATTAAATTTAACTGAATTTTGCTTATCTTTATTATTTGTGTAGGTAGAAAAACTTGAAAGGGAACAAGACAAAGAGGTAATAGGGAAAAGAACACAAGGAAAAAAAAGACAAATTAAAAAAAGACCTCGATAGTAATGGAAGAGTAAAGTATCCGGGCTCAAAATGGTGTGTGTGTGTGTGTGTGTGTGGTGTGTGTGTGTGTGTGTGTGTGAGCAGTTTAGTTTCATTTTGAAAGCAAGTATCTTTTGACGTTTTTGATATGTAATTCTATGGCCTATTATCCCAATAAAAAAGACCAGTAAACCTTCTAAACGTAAGGAAAACTAACTAAGGACAGGACTTGAGCTCCTGATTACTCGCATTGATACCAACGATGGAATTCTGTGACATCTTCCCTTGCAACAGACAAGAAGTGAATTCATGTTTCCATGTTCCGATTCGAACAGGAGTGGTAGTCGCCGCCTAACCCAAGAAAGGAGAAAAGAATAAAAAGAGAAAATTAGACAGAATTCATTAAAACAACGAAAAGAGGAATAATGGAAAAGGAAAAAAATAACGTAAGTCGAAGAGGACTGACGCACGAACTCAACCAAACGTTCGCAGTGAGGAAGACCAAGCTCTTTTTCCCAGTTGTAACTCTCCAAAGCCCCGAGACCCGCATGCTTACTCCACAACGAGGCCAACAGACCTCGTAAAAAAAAAGATGGCAACATAGAAGCAAAACTGACACCATCTTGCAGGACGTAAGAGAGAAGTTTTTAACCTCCTTCTCAACCTCCTTAAGAATCTCAACCTCCTTAAGAACCCCATTTTATTTTAATACATTTTATATCCCGTTTTAAGATCCTTATTATAGAAAGAAATGGCTTTTTTCTTTTTTGTAATACATACAATTTATGGATCTGATATTATTATTAATACACTTAATTAAATTACGATAAATGAATTATAGGATGTTAGAAAACAAAGGAGGTCTTTCTTTTTTAGGAATAATCGAGGGAATTAATTGAATTTATTACAGAATTATTACAGAATTATACGGAGAGCGAAGTTGTAAACAAAAATAATAGGAATATAAAAGTGTAGAAAAACTGATATATATTATATATATATATATATATATATATATATATATATATATATACAGGATGATTCACTCACTGGTAGCCCCATTGGATATTTTAGCGATACTTTGGGGCCACCAACGAGTTAATCACCCTTATATATATATATATATATATATATATATATATATATATATATATATATATATGCTACAATCCACAAGGAAAAAGAAAAACGATTCCAAGGCCTTTCGTGTATTCAGAGCTACACCTCGTCAGGGAATGAAGATAAAAGGCGAGATGCCCATAAATATATACAACGTACAGGAAAAACAAAACAATTAGCACATACTTAACAAGGGTTAATGAGAGGCAAAAGAAATTTTAACAAGATATTGTCAATTTTATACATTCCCGCACTGTTATTGAAATTGTTTTTAAAATGAATAAATGCACATTCTAGAATATTTCTTTCTATTATATCTCTGTTTTAACAAGCGCTTTAGAACTATCCCACTTGATGCTATGGTTACATCTATACATATGGTTAAATAAAGCATTGGAATTATTAGCTGTTCTACAGCATATTTATGCTGTTTTCCCTAATATCTAACGTTTTACCGGTTTGGCCTATATATACTGAGTTACATTGTGTACATCCGATCGAATACACACAACCAACAACATTATCAGGAATATTCTTTATTAAGCGTGATTTAACAGTATTATTATACTTAAAGATTACATTAATGCTAATTGCTTTGAGTAAAGTTGGAAGGTATTGAAAATTAACATGGTAAGGTAGGCTAAGGATATTTTTACGTTGAAATTCCTTTACAATTATATTATTATAATACTTATTCTTGGCTTTCTTAAGACAGTTATCTAAAAATGAAATAGGATAACATAATTTAGTACCAATATTCATGATATTGCATAACTCGGAATCTAAAAATTCAGGACTGACAACTCTCAATGCTCGAAGAAACATAGCTGAGAAAATAGAGGATTTAATCGAAGGATGATGGTCAGAATAAAAATGCACATAAGAGTTATTATTATTAGTAGGCTTACGGTAGACTTTATATTTGAACTGATTAGAGCATCTCCAAATTTTTAGATCAAGAAAAGATAGGCTTCCATCATTTTCTTTTTCAACTGTGAACTTAAAAGATGGGACTAAATTGTTGAGCCTACCAAGAAATAAGTCAACATCCAAATTATTAGGCCAAAGGCATAAAATATCATCTATATACCTGTACCAAACCAGGTTAAAATTAACAATCGTAGGCAAAATTCTACTTTCAAAAAATTTCATATATAAATTAGCTAGTACAGGTGAAAGGGGATTTCCCATAGCCAATCCAAACGACATAGCATAAAACTTATTTTCAAACTGAAATTTACAATCTTTGACACAAAGCTTAATTAACTCAATAAGAGTGTTGTGTTGAACCGGGAAAGAATATTCAGAGATCTTATCTTTTAAAAAATCAAGTAGGTACTAAATTATGTTATCCTATTTCATTTTTAGATAACTGTCTTAAGAAAGCCAAGAATAGGTATTATAATAATGTAATTGTAAAGGAATTTCAGCGTAAAAATATCCTTACCCTACCTTACCATGTTAATTTTCAATACCTTCCAACTTTACTTAAAGCAATTGGCATTAATGTAATCTTTAAGTATAATAATACTGTTAAATCACGCTTAATAAAGAATAGCCCTGATAATGTTGTTGGTTGTGTGTATTCGATCGGATGTACACAATGTAACTCAGTATATATAGGCCAAACGGTAAAACGTTAGATATTAGGGAAAAACAGCATAAATATGCCTGTAGAACAGCTAATAATTCCAATGCTTTATTTAACCATATGTATAGATGTAACCATAGCATCAAGTGGGATAGTTCTAAAGCGCTTGTTAAAAACAGAGATATAATAGAAAGAAATATTCTAGAATGTGCATTTATTCATTTTAAAAACAATTTCAATAACAGTGCGGGAATGTATAAAATTGACAATATCTTGTTAAAATTTCTTTTGCCTCTCATTAACCCTTGTTAAGTATGTGCTAATTGTTTTGTTTTTCCTGTACGTTGTATATATTTATGGGCATCTCGCCTTTTATCTTCATTCCCTGACGAGGTGTAGCTCTGAATGCACGAAAGGTCTTGGAATCGTTTTTCTTTTTCCTTGTGGGTTTGCAGCATTCATTCACTTCACGTGTTTTATTGTGAAATTCATCCCATATATATATATATATATATATATATATATATATATATATAACTTTCAAATGTTCCGTGCGATGATTCCTCACTTCACGAAGGTCAAGCATGTCGCCCCTCCTCTCCTCCTCCTCCTATATATATATATATATATATATATTATATATATATATATATATATATATATACAGACCCACCCCGATTTACGAAGCACCAGTTTACGAATTTTTTTTGCATATATATATATATATATATATATATATATATATATATATATATATATATATATGTGTGTGTGAAAATTATTTCACGAAAGTAACACGTGAATAATATTTATGATGAAAATAATCACGAAGGAAAAGGAAAACACAGAATGGTGCTCAAGCGCTTTCGTTATGAGGATGTCATTATACGAAAGCGCTTGAGCACCATTCTGTGTTTCCTTTTTCCTTCGTGGTTATTTTCATCATATATATATATTATATATATATATATATATTAGTGATGTAGCGGATGTCATTTTTTTCACATCCGCGGATGCGGATGCGGATGCGGATGTCTACATTTTCGTTATTTTTAGGATATATTCGAGATTTGTTGTGTTTAACGTATATAATAAGTTATTATATAGAGAGAGCTGTAGCTATAATGTAGTATAATTGATTAATTGTACAATAATTGCTGTACTTTTCTCTGAACATATAAAATAATATCAAGCATCTAACTAATATAGAAATCAATTAGTGAATTCGTCTGAAAATAAATTCGTTATATTTTGTTGAGTTTCAGCCACAATTAGAAACCATAATTGTGTTACCAGGATGCGGGACGTGAACCCAACTCAAATGCACCCCACCGACCTCTTTCCCCAACCTCCACCCTTATAGAAAGAGATCTTTAATTAGCTTGATAACTATTTATATTAAGTTTAAAGTTTATTAGGCATATTTATAAATGAGTAATTAAAATAAAGTAAACTAAGATGTTCATCGTTTAATGTTCAAACTTAATTATAGGAAGGTTATGCTTAAGGAACATTAATTTTTCTGCCTTTTCTGCTGCCAGTCTGTTTCTCTTTTCATCATATATTAATCCAGCACTGCTAAATAATCTCTCGCTTGGTACGTTTGTTGGAGGACAGGCTAAATGTTTCCTTGCAAGTTTACTCAAGTATGGATAGATATTCTGCGTATTTTTCCACCAACTAATAGGATTATCACATGCAGCCAGGCGTTTTTCTTGGTGATAGCTCTCGATCATTTTACTACATCTTTTGACATCGCGTAGGTCTCGTCATTGCTGCTTGACTCAAAAAACTGAGAGACAGATTCTGTGATAGATTTGCTTGTTGAAGGTGTTGGTTCTGTCACTGAAACTTTTATTCTTTTGGTGGGTGGCGAAGCGACAGATTCAAGAGATTGAAGCTCTTCAACTGCTTTGCCAAGTGATGATTTAACTCGTTCTAATGTACTAGGTGAAAATAACTTAGCTTTGTAACGTGGATCTAAGTAGGTTGCAAGAGAGTAACTTCATACAAGAACAGCCTCTCGTCTTGTCGCTTGCATCACTTTTGCGCACAATGAACTAGTTCTATTAATATAGTAGAATTTGATAATTTCCGCTTATTAATGACGTTTTATCTCAACGGTCCACATCCGCACGACATCCGCAGTCCAAAGTGCGGATGCGGATGGATGCGGATGCGGATGCGAGAAAATATGCGGATGTTCCGCGGATGCGGATGCGGATGCGGATGTGACCTACATCACTAATATATATATATAATTACTGTATATGCTACTACGGAGAGCAAAACTCATACGTAACACTGGTTCTGGTGGTAGTGACGCTCATGGAAGTTTGACTGAAATTGATAGTGATGAGTAACAATTCTGTGTATTTCTGCTTAAAAAATACTAAGTAAAATAACGAGTGTATGTGTAATGAGTCATTCGGCTTCCAAACATTAATGATGGAGAACATTTATTTCTATTTTATCTTTAGTGGAATACTGTTCAGTATGTCTGAGGTTCCTATTTCCCATTTTCTCAAATATAGTGTGTTCCGTGTGCGATAGATGTCATTATCGTCGGTGGTTTATTCATTGTGTACACCAAACATTGCCAATAAACACGTGTTTTGTAGCGTCTTAAGACGTTCTCTGGGGAAGTTTTTTTTTTTCGTAAGAACGTATCTCGGCTTTTATAATGGAAGTCAATGGGAAAATGAGCTTCGATTTACGAAGTTTTGATTTACGAAAGGTTTTTCAAGAACGGAACCCATTCGGGGTGGTTCTATATATATATATATATATATATATATATATGAAAGTTATTTCACGAAGGTAACACGTGAAAAATATTTATGATGAATAAAACCACGAAGGAAAGGAAACACAAAATGGTGCTCAAGCGCTTTCGTCTAATGACATCCTCAGGAACACTGAAGTACCTAAAAAGGTTAAGCCTATATATAGGTTACAGAAAGAAAAAAAGAAAAAATAAATAACATACATACACACACACACACATACATAATATATATATATACATACATATCTATATATACAAATACATACACACATACATACATACATATATATCAATAAACAGAGAAGTAAAAATAATAAAAAATTATAAAAGAAAATTAAAAATTAAAACCTTAAAAGATTACCAGTGAGGCGTACAGATTTTGTAAGGAAAAATATCGATTTTTAGCACAAGATCAAATGGATTATAAAAATACAAATTTATACTGTCCGGGTTTTAACACAATGCTGCCTATGGTCAGGTTTCGATATATATAAAAAAATAATAAAAAATAAAATGCAAATTAAAAGTTAATAAAGTAGAAAACAAGTTTACCAAAGATTTAATGTTTTACACTTCTTATCTATATCTGTTTTAAAGGAATTCAACATAACAGGATCGAGTTGAAAAAGACCTTTGCTTATGTTGAAGTTATTTGAAAGTTGGATAATGGCAGACTCAAGAATATTTCTATTAACAATGTTGCTTGAATGGAATAAAACTGAAGCATTATTCCAATCAATACAGTGGGCTAACTCTGACAAATGGACAAAAAGGGCACTGGACAACTGTCCTGTTCTAACGGAATATTGATGCTGTTTTATACGTATGTGCAAATCCTTTCCCGTCTGACCTATGTAAAAGGAATCACATTGTTTACAACCAATTTTGTAGATAATGCCTGAATTATTGGTAGGGCTATTTTTTACTATGATATTTTTCACAATATTGTTATATGAAAATACTACATTAATATCCAAAAGTTTAAGTACATTAGCAATGCCTAAAAAGCCCGGGAAAAATGGAAGTACTAAAATATTTTTGACAAAGTACGAGTGTTAATATTGACACGATAGAAAGTTCGTTTTGCCTTGTTGAGACAAGATTCCATAAACGCAGATGGATAACACAAATCACTTCCAATACCGTTGATTTTTCCAATTCGGCATCGATGTATTCCGGACTGGCGATCCTAAGGGCGCGGAGAAACATTGATGAAAATATGGCCTCTTAGTGGGGGTATCATGTCCCGAGTAAAAGTGTACGTAGGACACCACTCAAAATCAGGTACCACTCCTAACCTCAGGGATTCAGTACCTTTCATGAAAAAGTTGGATGGAGGTCAAAACTCAAGCAGCTTTTAAGTCAAGTGAAATCAACGTCTTCATTTACACACACACACACACACACACACACACACAAACCGCTTCCATTTCTCTTTGTTTCTCGGTAACTCTTTTAACATATTTATATCAATTCCACGTTTATTCACACATTTATTAATTACATACTTCCATCTTTTACATCTTCTTTCTCTACTTATCAGACTTGCACACTCAATATTGTACACCTTTTTACAGTTCTGTCATTATTCATTATTATGCAATTCCTGTGCGTGTGTGTGTGTGTGTGTGTGTGTGTGTGTGTGTGCGCGCGCGCAACTGATTTGAATGTCTTTGGTCCCAAGTTAATTCAAGCGTCATGCCCACCATTGGGTAGAAAATAGATTTGTGGATGATGTGATGGATGTAATGTTATATTATATAATAATAAATACACGAAATATGGCTATCTTGTTAAACAATGTGAAAAATAATTAGAGATATGTTGTTTCTAGGCGAACTTTTTTCCGAAACTCTACATGCTGACAAAATTAACTTGCATAAGTTATTTGCTAAATGACTCATACAACTTTAATTTGTCAGTATGGCGCAATTTCGGAAAAAAGTTCGCCTAGAAATAAAATTTCTAAAAAATATAAGAAATTTCTAACTGGTAAAGTTCTGGTTTTCTTTGAATATTTTATTCGGTTTGGTAACAGTAATAAAAATTTTAAAACAAAACTGAGCCATTACTAATTATTAATTTTTTATGCTTTTTAGAAATTTTATGTTTCTAGTCGAACTTTTTCTTTCATTGTTTCCTCAGTGTTTAAAAGAGGTAAATATTGTAAAGATAAATAACTTTAGTTTTAGAATATTTAACCCTTTAAACATTGAGGAAGCGTGAAACTGCCATGGTTTGAAAGTGTTTATAAGACTCTTTTATGGATTACTTCCGAAGTGTGGACGAACGAACGATTAACACAGCGGATTTTGTGGAAACGTTTGAATGATATCAACAGAAATTTTGGTATTTTGGATTAGATAGGTTGTATGTATATGACTTTTGAAACACTTTTTTTTATTTTAATTAATGACACGCATTTTAACTTCTTTGAGCCTTTCAGTGGCAGTATCTCCAATTTTTAATGTATAAGTTTGAATTCATTGTTTTTGGTGGTAACCATATGAGATAATTTTGTCAAATTTTTAAATGTTTGTTTAAACACTTTCATTTATAAATATATTATAATTATTTGTTCACTTTATTTAAAAGGAGTTTTTATTATATTGCGAAGAAGAAATTGTATAATAATCCGTACACTGTTCCTTATTTGGTATAGTGTACCTGACAGGAAAATCATTGACATGAATTATTGTAAATATCGTAAGGATGTAAGAATAGAGTTTGTGGCACTCCGCTTTTTAACACAGTAGTGTCAGATGAAATGTCTTTTAACTTAACCTACTGATATCGATTTGAAAGGTATAATAATAATAATAATAATAATAATAATCTTTATTGATAAAGAACACATTACATCATTACATAAGCCATATATTACATCCATATAGGTTTAAACAATGTTGTCATTAACGTTTAATTTTTGTATTTTTGTGACAAGTAGTTTAATTACAATATTCTTATCTGAATATGCCGTTGAGAAGCATGACAGCGTTTCAGGCAAAAATCTTTGAGATTCATTTCTATTTTTACGAAGGAAAATAAGAAATATAAATAGAATTAATGGAAAATAAAATAAAGTAGCACTTAGTTAATTCATTACAAATGAAAATTGAGATAATATTCGAAATAATAGAAAAAGAAGTGGTAAACAATACGGTAAACAGAACGTGTTGAAACTTATAATGGAAACTTTCAACATTTGATTTATATAACTTGTGATTACACCCGATTAAGATTATGAATTTTGCATATATGATAGGTGATTTTTCTTTGTTCAGTGATATTTACAAGTTGCAATATATGTACACACACACACACACACACACACACACACACACATATATATATATATATATATATATATACACACGTACATTAATAAGAATTAATAAAATGTTTCGTTAGTGATTTGAGAAACAAAATTAATGATGGTGCTTTTCTAACATTTATAAGTATAGCGTTTCAGATATTTGCTCCTTTGTAGGAGAAAGCATTTCCTGCAATTTGCATTGAACAATTTGGTTTTTATATTAAATCATTGGGAAGTCTTGTATTATGATTATGGTTGGTCTGATGGTCCGTAGCTGGTCCGTAATATGTAATAAGAGTACACCTAACGTACAGTCAAGGGTAGATGGCATCCAGATATGGTCTAATAAAGTGGAATGTTCTATGGTACTAGGTTCTCTTGTTGGTTTAGTTATGGTTAAATTAAAGTCATTTATAGTGACGAGATTGTAGATGAAATTAGCATTATTATTATTAGAGTTTATTTTAGCAAAATCGATATTTAAATCTCCCGCAATGATGCAGTTATTGTTGATGTAATGGGAAGTTAAAGTCGTATCTATGCTTGCAATAAACGTTGGCAAGTTACCATTTGGTGGTCGCTAAATACCTAATATTGAATAGGAAATGTTATTTCTATACACCTCAATGCTAGAATTTCAGAATGATTATTTATGCCTGTTAATTGTTTAATACGTTTACTTTCGTGATTACCATCTAGAAAAATGGTTACTCCGCCGCCTCTGTTTATTTCTACATATATGGTGGCTCGTGTAGCCCGGTATATTAAAAAAAAATTACTTATTATTTTCATTTAACCAGGTCTTGGTCAATACACGTAAATTTATATTGTAACACTTTTAGATTGGCCATCAACTCATCAAAGTGATTTGGAAGGCTTCTGATATTTAAGTTCAAAATAGATATGTTTCCGTTCTATGTCGCTCGTTAAGATGATGTCCATTGACACATAGTTGCTATTTAGTGTATTTTGAGACTCAGTGATTTCACTCACAGACCTGAGAGTACTTATAGTGTTAATCATAGAGGAAATTATAAAAACCAATAAAACAAAAATAGAAGCCAATAATAATAATAATACGCTAATCTAGAAGAGAAAAAAGAAAGGAAGTTAAGAATTAAGAGGAAGAATGAATAACAGCGAAATAATATTAAAAATGAGGAAAGAATGGAAAAACTAATAAACAATGAAATATATAATAAAGCAAGAACTAATACTATGTAAATAACTCATTGGTGTCAGAGTGCTATAAAAATATTTAACGGAATATACCTTGAGTTATGAGAAAGGCTCAATGTGCTGTCGAAAGTTATCGTAGTCGGATTTAGTACAAAGAATGATTTTTTGGTCCCACCGCACTTTTCCGAACAAAGATCTTCCCTTCTCTCACTTAACGGGTCTTTATGAGTTTTTCTTTCTTAAGTTTTAGCCCTTTATCATATATTTCTTTTCTGTAATCACAAAGCGATTCATTAATGAATATATTGGGTTTAATTTGTATGAGAACACTTCTAATTTCAGACTTCCAACGAGGATCACAAAGCTTAAATTTAACTAGTCTTTTATCATCATCATTGCTGAGTCTTCCCACTCGATGCGTCTGGGTAGTAATATTTTGAGGGATGTTCATACTTATCCCTTATCAATGTGACAATAAAACCAACACTAATAGACAGAGTTTATTTCCACAACAGTTTCGATGCCCAGTTGCCCACTGGCATCCTCTTCGGTTGGATACAGAAAAACGAATGGACAAAAGTGAGTAAAGAAACAATCCAGGAAAGGTAAGGAACATTCTAGAAGGCCAGAGACCATTAAGAAATTCACACCTAGGTTAGATCCCGTTCACCCGACATCGGAAGGGATTTTTTGACCAAGAATCTCATTAAAGGGTGCACCTTATAAGTACCTTCACACAAATTAAAATTATCTTCTTGTTCTATACATACAGATTCTATTATTTTTCTTTTGACATAATTATTACATTTATAAAGTAACTACTTACTTGATTCCCAATCTATGGCATGATTATTTTGGCTGGCGTGATAAAAAATTGCATTATTAATGTTACAACATCTGAAGGCATATTTATGTTCTTTAATACGAGTTTCAATATTTCTTCCAGTTTCTCCTACATATACTAAATTACAATTTTTACAGGGAATTGGCTGTAGACACCAGCTTTCTCCTGTTTTGCACTCCGTCTATTAGTGTGGGTTTTATTGTCACATCTCGACCTCCACGTAAAAAAGGGAAGTTTTGCATTTATTATCCCTTATCAAGTTTATCCCTTATCGCTTCTGTGACTACTGTATTAGAATTTTTGTTTTGGTTTTCCTCTGGGATACCGGGACCCACAAGGAAGGAAGTATCTTTATGAGATTCTTGTCTTTGTTCTTTGTAGATCTTTTCGTTTTTATTCTTCTGATCTTCAACATATTTTTCCAGTGTGTATATTTTCTCAGTGAGGGTGGTGACCTGTTGTTTTAGGTCGGTTGTCCATTTTTAAAGTTTTTTGTTTCGTTTTCTAATTTATTAATCTGAGCGCTTTTCGAATCTAACTCTGCTATGTATTCCAGGAAGAAGGAGAAACGTGTATCTATGTAATATAGAAGTTGTTTATTTGTAATCTTATTCACTTCAGTTGTTTGGCGTCGCTGTGACAAATTTGTGTTACTCTCTCCTTTAGGGATGCCCTACATCGGTGGAAGTTGGTGGGGGAAATACTCGCGTTTGTTCATAGGAGTTATTTCCATTCGCCATTTTTGCTCTTCTGTGTAATACGTCTGCTAACACGATGAATAATGAATGAGAAAATGTTATGTCACTTATTAAGTCTCGTTCTTGCTTTAAATATTAAATTATGTTACATGACTTTGTAGTTTTTAACGTCTAGTGTTAGCTGTCAGAGGAGGTGCTGTGCGTGTGTTTGTTCGTTACTACATAGCTTTTTTCGAGGTCATCTGCCGCTCTGTGCGATTATACCTCCGTTCTGTTAAAGGGAGTGCCAAATGTCACAAAAAAAAAAATGGCAGTATAATTATGATAAATAATTTTTGGTTAAATACTGCATATAAAATATGAACAAGATTGTATTCGTATAGTCACACTTTCGATAGTATTATAGAGGACTGTTTCAACAACTTTAATCACCATCAATTTTGATATGGGAGGAAGAGTACAAAAAAAGGTATGCAGAACTATTCTTGCATATTTCCTCTTATGCAATCAAATTTCTTTTGAAAGTATAACATATTTTTGACAAGCCAAAATGCAAACCAAGAATGGATAATTTTTATTAAATTTTCATAAATATTTAGCATAACAGCATATTTATTACATCTTGAATGTGTGCTCACTTCTAAATCCAAGGTGAGCTTTAGCTATAATTTTGTATGTGGTAAGACTACTGCATAAAATCTTTACTCAGAGTTGGTAGTGTGAAAATAGTGGGTAATCAGATGGAGTGTCAAAACTACTTGATTTGAATGTCTTGGTTTAGAGAGTCCGGAAACATATCTTGAGTTAATGACTTACTGATGAGTTTGTGAGTGAAAATACATTTTCATCTGATATTAGTTTGTATATTTTTAATAGGCTCGTGTTAATGTCAGTGGTTTTATTCTTCAAAGAGTTTGGTGGAACTCGATCAATTAAAACTGAATGGGATGTGGGTAAAGGCATATACAGTATGTTGTTGGTAAATTGGTAGTTCCAGTCTGTTTTTTGGAATAGAGGCTGCAGTAATGATGCCTATTATAAATGAAGCGTTAAATAAATTGAGTTTGTCTTTGGGATCTCTTAAGTATCATGTCCTGTGTGAAGAGGATATGATTTATTTATTTTTTTTTTTTGGTGTGGAGAAGGGAAATGGTTAATCCCTTTGAAATTTTCCAGTCATTTGGGTTTGGATTTTTATTTATCATTTTTAACCAATAATAACTCGATGCTAAGTAAATATTCTCAATTATGAAAAGTTGAATTAAGGGAATAAAACCACAATAAGAAATAATATAATCATTACAAGTACAAGCATTCGATCTATACTAAAGTCTTCATGAAGTGGGAGTCTGATGAATACCTTAGAATAGGCCGAAAGCTTATGCTTCCAAGAAGTGTTTTTCCCATTGTGGCTTTATTCCTTTAACAATAACCCAATATCGCTCTTGCAATGACTACATTTGACAGTGGTTCCCAACCGGAAGGCCATGGCCCAATTGCTTGTCTTTTGGCATTATGTTAATATAAAAAATTTGCTTATTAAGCCTTACGTAAATGATACCAGCTTAGCAACATGGGAGGTGAGCCATGAGTTATTCGAATCAGCTATAGTGGTCCGTTGCCTCACAAAGGTTGGTAATCACTGGACCACAATAAGTCTTACAAGTCTATACGATTTTTCATTGATAATATAATTTTTTGCATTTATGTCGGATACTTTCATTAAATGTTGGGGTAACCCTGCTGTAGTTTTGTTTTAGATATTAGATATAATTTAGATACGTTTTTAGATATTTAGATATTGGACCTAACAAATAAATCTATGTTGAATACACAATATTTTATAGTAATTTCGAAAACGTTTGAAATTTTGTTTCTATGTTACGGCTATTTTCTCTTATTAGAGACTGGTCACAAGATGTTACTTTGCCGATAAATTTTAGTTTATTATCATAATTGTAAGATTCTAGAATAAAATTTAATTTTTTCTTGTATTCTCAAATGATTTAGTTAGCATTGTGATACGTATAAGTAGATTGTGTTAAGTATAAGTAGATTGTGTTACATGTAAGTAGATTTTGTGTGATATTCAATATATTGATATCTAATTTACGCTCAAGAGGAGACCGCATTAAAATTTTATTTAATAAGAATTTTCAGTCATTGTAAAGTTAGTAAACCTTGTAATGGTTAAATGAAAGCCACTTGCATTTATCGGATTGCAAACATTATCATTAGAATGTAGCTTAACAAGATCAATATTTAAGCGTAAATGTCAGACAACAATACAGATTTTGCTCACATGGTTAGAGGTTGAAGTTTTTATCCATGCACGAGGGTTTGGCTGAATGTGTCCACACAACGAGGGTAGATTTTATGCAAAGAGTGTTTGGAGACTTTCAGACCAACCCTCGTACTTGTAATACAAACTGGCATGTTACCAGTTAGTGACTGCTAGATGAATAACATCGGATAGTTGGTGTGATGAACGTATTTTAACGGCAATATTGTTGATTTATTGTTCATGGTCGTGAAATCTTCTCTCGTAATTTGACTTTATGAATAAATACTGTATGCTTACATTTCACCCGTATTATTACCCTCACACCTATGATAGGTTTTGTACCTTGATTATATTTAAAGGTATCTTAAGGTTATTATTTAGCCAGTTTTCAGCTAAAACAATGCAGGTAAATTTGTTTGTAGTAATTTTAGATTACCTGTCAACTCGTCAAGATGATTGGAAAGGCTACGAATGTTTAGGTTTAAGAAAGACAGGTTTCCATTATTTGTTTTTATTCGTTAACCTATTAGTGCCCAGAAGTCTTTTCCGAGACTGAATAAAATCGCCTGGCGTTAGCCAGAACAAAATCAGTAAAGTGACGTTGGGCACTAATGTGTTAATGCAGAAAGGTGTCCAGTGATTTATAATTGCTGTTGATTAAATTTTAATAATCAGTGATTTATAATTGATGTTGATTAAATTTTAATAATCAGTGATTTATAATTGATGTTGATTAAATTTTAATAATCAGTAATCTCATTTATGGTATTCGGAGAGTGCATAAAGTAATTATCATAAATTCTACAGAGTATTACAAAGATTTATAGTGTACTGAAAATAATAACAAACAATTACGAAATAATAAAGGAAAATACAAAACAATATTCGCAGAAAAGAGAACCGTTTCAAATGAAGAAAAGTAAGAAGAGAAAAATAATTGTCAACATCTCTTCTCTAACTCATCCTTCTGTACACTACTCTTTTGAACTTTCTAACTGTATGCCTCTTCCTTTAAGGAGAGCAAGCAGCACCAGACTTTCGACATATTCCCATTCCTTTCCTGTCCAATTCTCTAACGGGAGCGTTAATCGGTATTTTCAATCTTTCATCTACTCAACCAGTTAACTCTGGAACAATCTTCCTCAATCCATCTTTCTCCTTGTCTATGACCTCCAATCTTTCAAATGCAGAGTGTCCAGGCATCTCGAAAACCCTGGACCTTGATTTTTGGCTCTCTTCTTCTTCTTCTATGGGGTTGGCCGTTTATGCGGGCTTTCGCCCTTGGCCCCTACTTCCTGTGTAAAAAAAACACTGTAAACAGAAGAGTTCCTGAAGCCTTCAAGTGGAAGAAGTGCCTAAATGGCCTTTCTGTAACTTTAACGTTCCAAGTAATAAAAAAAGTTTCTATCATTGACCGTATACATGCCATTTTTGGTGTAGTTTTTTGGGATATAGGATATAAAAGAGAACCAATAAGTTTCCTGTTAGTGTCTATGCGGTTTCCAATTTGGACTTTAATTCTAAGAAGAACCTTTCCATAACCTATTTTGACATATAATAAGGAGCGAAACGATTTAAAATCTTCATTAGGAATTTTACTGCTCACAAAATATTAGCTCTCGTTCTCATTTCCTGTAATTAAGCTTTTATTTATATATTTACTAAATATTGTTGTACATTTTGCAGATTATTTTACAAACAAATGATTAACCATTTCTCCATCGGAAGCTCACACGACACATTTTACGCATTTATACTACAGCTATATACTATTTACGTGAAGTAACTTTTAATTCCTCTGAAGGTTTGAACATAAAATTTAATGTATATAATGAAAATTAATGAATGTACTAAATAATGATACTTGCTTGTAAAATATTTTAGCATATCTTCATGTATTATTCAAGAGAACAAATGAAAACCGCAATAAATATAAATATATAAAGTGGATTGTACATGCATATCATTCATCCATTATAAGCGTTGTTTCATGTGATCTTTCTTTGCCTTCATACATATACATATATATATATATGGGATGAATTTCACAATTAAACACGTGAAATGAATGAATGATGCAAACCCACAAGGAAAAAGAAAAACGATTCCAAGGCCTTTCGTGTATTCAAAGCTACACCTCGTCAGGGAATGCGATTGTCTTGTTTGTACTTTAAAGGAATGAAGTTAAGGGACATTCGTTTCTCACAAGGTGTAGCTTGAATACACGAAAGGCCTTGGAATCGTTTTTCCAAGGCCTTTCGTGTATTCAAAGCTACACCTCGTCAGGGAATGACGATTGTCTTGTTTGTACTTTAAAGGAATGAAGTTAAGGGACATTCGTTTCTCACAAGATGTAGCTTTGAATACACGAAAGGCCTTGGAATCGTTTTTTCTTTTTCCTTGTGGGTTTGCAGCATATATATATATATATATATATATATATATATATATATATATATTATATATATATATGTGTGTGTGTGTGTGTGTGTGTAAAAATGAACAATGAATAATTTCTATATAATTCGTATATTTATATAAAGTCTCATGTCTATCTAATCCGTGCATTTAGATAATCTTTAGATAAATCCTATGTATATAATGAAAATTAATGAATGTACTAAATAATGATACTTGCTTGTAAAATATTTTAGCATATCTTCATGTATTATTCAAGAGAACAAATGAAAACCGCAATAAATATAAATATATAAAGTGGATTGTACATGCATATCATTCATCCATTATAAGCGTTGTTTCATGTGATCTTTCTTTGCCTTCATACATATATATATATATATATATATGGGATGAATTTCACAATTAAACACGTGAAATGAATGAATGATGCAAACCCACAAGGAAAAAGAAAAACGATTCCAAAGCCTTTCGTGTATTCAGAGCTACACTCGTCAGGGAATGACGTCATTCCTTGACAAGGTGTAGCTCTGAATACAAGAAAGGCCTTGGAATCGTTTTTCTTTTTCCTTGTGGATTTACATCATACATACATATATATATATATATAATATATATATATATATATATATATATATATATATGGGATGAATTTCACAATAAAACACGTGAAATGAATGAATGCTGCAATCCACAAGGAAAAAGAAAAACGATTCCAAGGCCTTTCGTGTATTCAAAGCTACACCTCGTCAGGGAATGACGATTGTCTTGTTTGTACTTTAAAGGAATGAAGTTAAGGGACATTCGTTTCTCACAAGGTGTAGCTTTGAATACACGAAAGGCCTTGGAATCGTTTTTCCAAGGCCTTTCGTGTATTCAAAGCTACACCTCGTCAGGGAATGACGATTGTCTTGTTTGTACTTTAAAAGGAATGAGTTAAGGGACATTCGTTTCTCACAAGGTGTAGCTTTGAATACACGAAAGGCCTTGGAATCGTTTTTCTTTTTCCTTGTGGATTTGCAGCATATATATATATATATATATATGTGTGTGTTGTGTGTGTGTGTGTGTGTGTGTGTGTAAAAATGAACAATGAATAATTTCTATATAATTCGTATATTTATATAAAGTCTCATGTCTACCTAATCCGTGCATTTAGATAATCTTTAGATAAATCCTATGTATATAATGAAAATTAATGAATGTACTAATAATGATACTTGCTTGTAAAATATTTTAGCATATCTTCATGTATTATTCAAGAGAACAAATGAAAACCGCAATAAATATAAATATATAAAGTGGATTGTACATGCATATCATTCATCCATTATAAGCGTTGTTTCATGTGATCTTTCTTTGCCTTCATACATATACATATATATATAGATATGGGATGAATTTCACAATTAAAACGTGAAATGAATGAATGATGCAAACCCACAAGGAAAAAGAAAAACGATTCCAAAGCCTTTCGTGTATTCAGAGCTACACCTCGTCAGGGAATGACGTCATTCCTTGACAAGGTGTAGCTCTGAATACAAGAAAGGCCTTGGAATCGTTTTTCTTTTTCCTTGTGGATTTGCATCATACATACATATATATATATATATATGGGATGAATTTCACAATAAAACACGTGAAATGAATGAATGCTGCAAACCCACAAGGAAAAAGAAAAACGATTCCAAGGCCTTCGTGTATTCAGAGCTACACCTCGTCAGGGAATGACGTCATTCCCTGACAAGGTGTAGCTTTGAATACACGAAAGCCTTGGAATCGTTTTTCCAAGGCCTTTCGTGTATTCAAAGCTACACCTCGTCAGGGAATGACGATTGTCTTGTTTGTACTTTAAAGGAATGAAGTTAAGGGACATTCGTTTCTCACAAGGTGTAGCTTTGAATACACGAAAGGCCTTGGAATCGTTTTTCTTTTTCCTTGTGGGTTTGCACATATATATATATATATAATATATATGTGTGTGTGTGTGTGTGTGTGTGTGTGTGTGTAAAAATGAACAATGAATAATTTCTATATAATTCGTACATTTATATAAAGTCTCATGTCTACCTAATCCGTGCATTTAGATAATCTTTAGATAAATCCTATATTCATTATATTCATACAGTACTTATATTTATATAATCTTTATATTCAAATATTCATTTTTATATAAGAACCAAATTCGTATAACGATGACGAAGTTTGGATATATTTTTTATTTGCTTTCTATTTTTGCAGTCACAGCCATGCGATCTACTATTTCTATGGTTGAGCCGTATCCATGTTTGTGTCATTGGAGGTTCGTTGTGAGAAACGAATGTCCCTTAACTTCATTCCTTTAAAGTACAAACAAGACAATCGACGGTTTAGATCGTTTAACATTTCCATCGCAATATTACCCAAATCTCCATTTTCCATTTATTATAGATTTTATGATAATTAATTATTGTTGTCTTGCATCTAACCCTCATCCCTAAATTTTATTAGATTATGCATGCACATTGCATGTGGCATGATTTGAACCTTTGTTTATACTTCTTTATTCATTTACTTAATTCTTCCTCCAATGTACCCAATTCCTTAATATTTACTGTATACTCGTATAAGTATATATATTTAATTAATAGTTTCACTCACTCTTTGTACAATGGCTATAAACCTTTCATTACTGTATTTCTCTAATTCGTTGCTCTAAATTCTCCCAATAATGACTTGTACTGTACGTACGAATTAAATAACTATGACGTATTAATTATGAATTGAGTATGGCATAATTTGAATAACTATGACGTCATAAAGTAGCTTAATTCCTTCACATTTTCCATACCTTGAATACTGATCATATCTTTAGTATTCAATGTATGGTAAATTCTTTAACATAATATTATTATTCGACCATATTCATCCATACGTCCATATCTTATCTTGACCGTTATCTTTTATTAATTGTATTAATTATTCATGCATCAACCTACCTATTGTCTACCTATTGTCTACATATGCCCTAGTAACCTATCAGTCCATGTTTACTCGTGTCAGTTTCTATTACGCACACAACCTACTCTGTGATTACCGATATGTGTATAATACTTATGCACTCGTACATGTCTGTTGATAGTCATGATTACGTACATGATCATGATTACGAACATGTAAATACGGCCACATGTATTCTTTTTCTTTTTTTCTTTAAATTATTTAATTTCTCGCAATATACTCGTAAATGCTTATGCAAGTGCTCGGATTCCGTTGACAACCTGCAAAAACGAGAGCTTCTGATGTGAATACCCTCTCTCTTGCTTGCTTCTAATCCGAAAACATTATTATGTGTGTTATGTTTTATATTTATATATATATACATACACCGTATGTGCCCATGTACTTTATGTTATACTCCTAACATCCTAATTGTCTATAAATATGAAACACTGTAAAAAACTATAGTTAACTGTTTAATTGTAATTAACTGTAATAATTTAATATGATGTAATTAATGTACTTTAATGAAACTGTAATTAACGATAATAAGCGAATGTGAATTAATTGGTAATTATAATCATAGTTGTAATAAACCAAAATTACAATGTACTTAATAATGTGCTTGGGTTGTACTCAATGTACTAACTCCGACATTATATCGCCATTTAGAAATGTATACTTGGCGATATTACTATTATTTTTTTATTTATTTTTTTCGTTTTATTTTGGAATCTTTCAAAATTCTGATATGAGTTTAAATTATGTTTAACGTCCAAGAAGTGTTTAGATCTCCAGTTAAAGGGGGGAACTTAATCCTCAACTGTACTCCCCCAGAATTTAGACTTATTTAATTTTATTGTAAATTCAATCACTCCTGTGTTAGCAGCCCTTCAGCGAGGAGGTCGGAGCCCTCCTCGAGGAGGCCGAGGGCCTCCGCACTTTTAAATTCCGGCCTGAGCCATGGTTGAAAGAGGTCGAACCTCTTCCCCTGTAAAAGTCTGATCTAACTTAGAGGCTGAGCATTACCTGTACATTTTAGCAGTAAATTACAGTAAAAGAAAGCTTTTTTATCTTCTCTTCGAGCCTTGCTCTCTTCAGAGAACTCAGTCAATAAAGTAGAGAAAAATAATTTCCCGATACGTTATAAGAAGAATCGGGGAACCTTCAGAGAATTTAATAAGCCTCCCAGAATCATCCGACCACTAGAAGAACTCGAAGAGTAATATAGAAGAAACTACTGCGAGTAACAAATCCGTTGCCGCCTCCTAACCAGAACCCCCGTCGACTTCGAACCAACCAAGACCATAGACGAAGGATATATATATATATATATATATATTTATATATATATATATATATATATATATTGTGGTATCTTGTTTTTTAAACACTCTTGTTTCCTATTTTTTTCTGTCTACTCAGAAATGCTTAGACTCTCAAATGCAAAATTTCCCAATCTTATTGGAGTTCTCAAGAGGTAACTATGAGTAGAAACAGGGAAGAAAAAATAAATTTTTGTAGCATTAACTCTTTAACTCCAAGCAAGTAACGCAGCAAAGTCAAACACCAGTAACGTGTGATTGTTCATAAAACTGAGTTCATTGCGGATAGTTATGTGGGCCTATTAAAATTTCGTAAATATGAGCGGGAAAAGCGAGGATAATTTCCAGTAGCTCAGTTGTATATAATAATTGGTGTCTTGTAAAAAATTTTGTCATTAAACGTTGTACATAATTTCCTTTGTATCGTTCGTTTTGTCGCTAAAGGTTCTTCTTTTTTTTTAATAGTGTCTTCTGTCGTTAGTTCTTGTCCGTTGTTGTTTTTGTTTTGTTATTGGTCGTTAACTAAGGATCCTTTAGAAATTAACGAGTATAATTGAAAAAAAATTTAATAATGTAATAAGGTTAAGATAAGAACAATAACAGTACCTACATTTAAAACGTGATGATAAATTATTGTAAACTTAACAGTAACAAATAGTAATTTAGGCCTTAATCATATAATTGTAGTTGAAATTTAATTGGGAAATTAAAATACTTTTAGGGGACGGTAATGTTGGAAACTGTAAAATTGGGGATTTATTAATTATAATAAATAATAATAATAATAATAATATTAATAATACTAAAAATATAAAATATAGTAAAATTTTTAACATAATGGAAAACATAAATTACGATATTAATTCCAAGTAGGCCTAAGGTAAATCCCAGAAAAGGCTACGGGACTGCACGCATGTAAACATCTGAGCAGGTTTGGACATGTTCTTACTAGAATATGTGACATTTCATTGTTCAACCAATGGGACGCCAGAGAATACGTCACGTGATGTCACATATCTATTTCATCAAATAATGTACTGCAATCTCTCGTTATAGCTCGGTTCGTTCTGAGCGATTTCGCTATGTATTAGCGCTGTTAATACATTATATACCCAGATTCGTTATAATGAACTCTCCCCCGTTATAACGCTGCTGGCGCTCGTACGACTTGGGAAGAGTGTGTTCAGGATTTCCAATGTTTTAATGAACCAGTT
This sequence comes from Bathynomus jamesi, assembly GCA_023014485.1. NCBI lineage: Eukaryota > Metazoa > Arthropoda > Malacostraca > Isopoda > Cirolanidae > Bathynomus > Bathynomus jamesi. Next base: position 107,660 of record JAJOZX010010096.1, read on the forward strand.
GAGGCTATTCGGGAGAATTTGTTGAGCTGGGTAAAGAAATTAAATTGGACGAAATTGAATCTAGCGACATTCAGGAGTTAATTGAAAACCAAAAGGATGGATTAAGCAATGAAGAGTTTATGTCAATGTCAGCAGAGCAGGAGACAGCACATAAAGATGTTGCAGAAGATACGGATGAGGAAGAAGATGGACCTGTAAAGACACTTAAACAAAGGGTATGGCTGGAGCTTTTAAGCATCTTGAAGAAGCATTTCATACTTCAGAGAAAACGACCCTAATATGGAGAGAAGCTTGTGTGGGGCCATGGAAAAGCCTGCAACTTTTGCAAGGTTATGTACAACGAGAAGAAAGCTAAATTGCAACTCATTCTATATTCTTTCTTTAGCTCTAAGACAGCTACACCTTCCTTTTGAGCAATTTCCTTTTGTTTGAATGATAAATTTGTCTCACTGCTCGTTCTGTGTACCGTTTATTATTTATGTTAAATAGGACTACAATTAGGGGCTTCTTTGCCTTGGAAATCAAATTTACTGCCAAGAATTAAAGGTATTTATATTGATTCCCATGGAGAAATTGGACTCACTTAGTGCTGATTCATTTAGCGCTCTATTTTCGTGGAAGCAATTAAGAGCGCTAAGTGAGGGATTGCCTTGTAAACAATTTTAGTTTCAAATAGTACTTGAAATTAAAATTAAAATAATTTAATATTGTCAAATAAGTAACATAAGTTAATGAAATAATATAAAAACAATTAGGAATTGGTAAAATTCATAATATGAAGTATTTTAAAATTGTTTCTAAGTTCCAGGATCAAAGTAAAAAAAATATAAAGAATGTCTTACCGACGACAAGGAGAGATGAAAGTTTAATTCTAGAAGGGGAAAAACAGCGCGCAGCCCAGATCAACAGTGAGTGAGCGAGGCAGTGGAGTGTATATACGGTATACATAAGAAAATGTACTTTCGGTCTCCTTGCCAAATACATTGTCAGCTCACGGGTCCGTTCCGAATCAAGAATTCACTACTGTACTTTCAGGACACCTCGATATTCTAACTGTGCCTGAAGCAAAGTCTCTCATGTACTTTCCATATAGAGTAGTCCTTCGCCTTACACGGAGGATGTATTCCTGGAAAACGCCGCTTAAGATAAATCTATAAACTTATTAGAAAAATAGGGTTCTGTTCCAACAAAACAAAATTTACTTTTGAACAAGTTTTAAATGCAAAATATTTGACATTATTTTTTTTTTATTTATTAAACCTAACCACACCTGTAAAATTAATATGTACAGTATGTAATATTATGTAATGCATCACCTGTAAAAGAAATTAAACATTAACATTTTTTACATACTATAAGATGAAAATGTTATCGGGGCTACTGGAAGGAGGCATGAGGAGAAGGGTCGACTGCCTCAGCCTCGTCCAGTGCCTGAAGTCGTGTCACTCTTAGGAGAGATGACGGGCTGCTCGAAGTCGCAGAAGTGCGAGTTAAACGCGTTGTCGCAAAAATGTATCGGCGGACGGCGAAAATAGGTAGTAATATGTTAACCGCGTTTAAAAGAAAACGCGTACGACAAAAGCGCGTAAGGCGAGGGATTACTGTATCTTCTTACTGAATCTAAGTGACTACTGTACTTTCCATCTAGTTTTCTTAGTGTTCCTATAATAGCATTTGGAAAGTATACAGAAAAGGACAGTTTTTTAGAGTGTGTTAAAGTACAATGAAATAGATATAAATAAACTTCTAAAGAAGAGTTTCGTGGATTTCATCGCAAAATTAAACTTTATTTTCAACCATAATAATATTTGGGTAAAAGAAAAAAGAAAAAGAAAGACAAGAGAAAAAAGTAGAAATCCATCTACGTCCTAAATCCTGAAGTAAATGTATTGTAAATGTATTTTAAAACTAATAAAGTACTTGAAGAGTATACCATTAGTTGACCAAAATTAGAGTGAGAGTAGATTAAACAGGTTCGCTTCGTGATAAGAAGAGTCCTTTGGAATTTAGAAAAAAAAAAACTAGCGCAGAAAGTACACTTTTAGGAATTAGAGAGACCTTTCACATGACCTTCCATATACTTCCAGTGTACAAAATACACTCTTTAAATACTTTACAGTCAGAGTACATTTAGGTTCAATTATACTTTCCCCTTTAAAGTACACACAGTGGACAGCATTTAGAGCGTATACTTTAAGAAATTTTAACCTGGATCTTTTAAAAACGAAATTTACACAAAGAGTTAAAAACTATCAGCAAATACTATGAATATACATGCAACGTTTATCCTAAAATCCACAAGGGAAGGGCAGGAAGAGAAAAACAAAGGAAAATCTACATTAATTAACCACACGTAGATAAAAGGTGCTTTAAATCCAGCAGATGGCATTTTGCTTTGGTGTATCTCTAACTATTTGATTGTTTATAGAATGCAAACATGAAGGTCATATGCCACGCCGTGTATATTATTTATAAAGATCGTATGTCAACAAAAGTTGGCAAAATAAACAGAATATTGATAAGTTAAAAATAAATTGGACACATTGAATTATAAATCAACAGTTTCTGAAAGAGGGAAAATGACGACAGCTTTAAATTTATTAAATTTTCCCATCACAGTAAATGAATGATTTAGTGATTTTTTTTTGGCCTTGTAAGCCATTATAAACATAACATGTACACAATAAAACATACCATAGTGTTTTGTGAGTTATTTTGTATTTTATCTCTCTCTCTCTCTCTCTCTCTCTCTCTCTCTCTCTCTCTCTCTCTCTCTCTCTCTCTCTCTCTCTCTACTGAATGTAAGAGTGCAGTAAGAAATCTCACGATTTTTATATTCTATACCTCCGAATATAGTCTAAATCCTAAGCTATCCCATTCTTCATTGTACTGTCTGCCCAGTACTGGCCAGTACTCTCTGCTCAGTATAATCGACGTACAGTCGATTATAAGAAAAAATCCTGTCTCGAAATGCCATGTTTCCTATTAGTAAATATCAATGACAGACATAGAATTTCTTGACAGCACGTTAAGTCACTGTATGAACTTCACAAGTAAACTTACTTATATGACCACTTACCTATAAAAATATACAGTATATACACCGGTCAAAGGCATATAACTCACAAATATATATATATATATATATATATATATACAGTTAAAACAGACTGTAATAAGAGAAGTATTAAATATGCACGTATGCTATATATATATATTTTTATAGATAAAAAAAAATAACCGAACTGAGCTATTTATATCCACAATAAATTATTAATTAAGTTTATCCTCTCATTTTTGTCTCGACTTGGTGAAAAGACTTCAGAATTCTATTCTCTTAATAAATAGGAAATGCAAGTGATTTTTCATTCTCACTAATTTCATTTGGAAATGTTTTCTATATATTTGAAATATAAAATCTGTTATTAAAATATATGAAATATAGAGAATAATTATTTATTTCTTAATTTTTTGTATATAGGGTTAGCGTGATATACTGTAATATATATATATATATACGGTGCTCTATTTTGTTTGATATGTTCTAAAGTATTCGTTATAAATTTTAACGATATATTCGGGGATCAACGGTGACTTTTTTAATTAATTGTCTTTTCCCAGTTTCCAGTATCTTAGAATTACTTATTAGTGTATTTAGCGTTGAACTGTTATAGGAGCTTTCCTTTCTTGCAATTTTGTCTAAAAATGAGGTTGCATTTGCGCTTGAGCAACACGCTTTGTATGACAACAACGCCTCACTGAATAAATGGCGAGTTGTACAATATGTCATTTTGTACTATAAATTTGATGATAAAATAACCTAATTAGCCAAACCTTATATATATATATTAATATATAGATATATATATAGATATATATATATATATATAGCAAAAGTCTGTATTCATAAATATAAAAAAATAAATATCCTATGAGTAAGGACTTTTGTTGCACCCTATTCAACATATTTTACCTATATACATATAAATTACGTGAAATTTAGTTATTTGTACACCTTTTTTCATATACACCTAATATTTTAAGGCACATATATATATATATATAATATATATATTATAATATATATATATAATATAAATTATTGCTGCATGTTTCAAAATAATATTTCCCAGCAGTGTAAACCAGATTCATTCCTCATAAAATGGGAAAAACATGAGAAACGTAGTGTATATAATCAGAAAATAAACAGAAAATTTTGTACCATTTTTTAAAAAAGTGCAATTTTATCACGCGGAACATTGGAGTGATATTTTGTCCCCAAAATAATAGAGTATGAACACCAAGGTCTCGACTGTTTCGTAAAATTTACATTTTCTCTTTTTTTTCCTTCGTAAATTTGCCATTTCGAGTTGTACTGGAGTGGCTGACGACGACATATAAAAATAAACTATTGCTTACCCACTGGGGACTCCCGATAAAAGTAATAGATAAACATATATTATATATTTATATATTTATATATACAAGTGTCCGAGAATTATCTGTACAAGTTTTGGCTGTTATTAAAAGTCAACCATGAAGTGTAGAAATTCCAGTGTTGTCCCATTTTACAGAGAATCTCATTAAGTTTTTCTGATATCAAGTTTTGACAAGTTTTTTAGAAATTCCAGTGTGTCCGAACATTATCTGTACAATTTCATCTTTTAATAAAATTCTTGATAACACACGTAAAATTCTTAAACAAGATTATTTAGAATCTGTATTTTCAAAAGTTTCTTTTATTAAAGTAACGTTGCAAAACATCCAATCGATAATCCAAATGTTGCCATGTACGCTGCAGCATATCCACATCAATTCGCTCAATAGCAGCTGTGATTCTTGCTTTTAAATCATCAATGTCTGTCACCCGCGTACAAAAAGAAAAAACTTGTCAAAACTTGTTATGAAAAAAACTTAATGTGTTTCTCTGTAAAATGGGACAAAACTGGAATTTCTACACTTCATGGTTGACTTTAAATAACAGCCAGAAATTGTACAGATAATTCTCGGACACCCGGTATATACTGTATATATGTTGGGGTTTTCGGGATTTACTTGCGTTCCAGCCGTTTGTAGTCTCCCGTCTCATTTTTGGGGAATTTTTTTGGTACTCATTCATGTACCTACCGATGAAATAATGAACAGTTGGGCGAGCTGCGCACCGGCTGTCCTCGCTGGGAATCGAACCCGGGCCGATGGTTTCGTAGTTCACGATGCTAACCACTACACCATATATATATATATATATATATAAATATATGTATATATATCGTGTATCACTATATATACTGTATATATATACACACACACACACACACACACATATAGAGTATGTGTAGGGGGGGGACCACAATTCATCACTGGTCCATGCATCTTTGATGATAATGATAATAGTAATGATAAGCTTTATTGGCAGGATATAAATCCCATAATATTGTATTAGATTGTACGTGTATAAGGGAGTTGTGATAGGTTTACAATATCTTTATACAGTATACACTGTATAGATGGTCTGACTTTAGATGTGACATAAAATATTTAATTGTTGATAGAACACAACTATTTATTCACTTCCTTTTGAAAAAGCTGTAAAAAACCCAAAATTAAAAATGAATCATCACAATTTATTTATTTTGTTAAATTTTTTTTAAGTCTATTTTTTAATTTAAATTTATACCTTAATTTTTATAATGAGGTCAAGGAGGAGTTGAAAATTTACTTCTGTTAAAGATATTGTTTCCTATTGCATAGGTTCAATGGAACGCAGAAACACCTTTTCCCATTTATTGCTCATTGTGGAAATTCCAGGTTTGAGAAGAGTTTTCTGAATTGGGAAAAAGTAAAAGAGAGCTGTGACACAACTGCAGGCCCGAGGGGTATTTTCTATGAAAAAAATTTGATTTAACGTGGGAATTTCCACAATGAGAATGGGAGTGGATCAATTTGAGAATTGCTTCATTCGAGATTCCTACTTTCGGATTTCTCATTCCTGAGCGAAGAATGAAATGGAAATGACCGAGATTAGCAAGAGATCCACATAAAATGTCTTGCCTCAACGATGAGTCAATTAGCTATTCGGATTATTGAAATAATAAGGTGGCGTACAGAGAATCAAAGGTTATGATGATAATACAGGAATCTCCTTCTATAAGAATCACATCCAATCTATGCATCCTACGTTATTGAGTGATAAATATCATTCTGAATAAGCCTATAAGTGTATAAAGCCTTTGAAATGAAAATAAAAATGAAAAGGTTTATTGGCAGACCATAGTCCATAAACAAATATTAATAATACAATGACAATTCACATCCTGAGGCTAGACATATATACATTTAATGAGAAATAATACAGTAATGTCTAAGTTAAGTGGAGTTACAGACAGACTTTTTCGTACCACGAATTCCATAGCTTAGAAGACATTATAAAACAAACACCCTAATTGAAATTCAAAAAAAGCATGTTTTTTAAGCTGCAGCACTATTTTGTGTGTATATATATATATATATATATATATATATATATATATATATATATGTGTGTGTGTGTGTGTGTGTGTGGTGTGTGTGTGTGTAGTAGTGTAGTGGTGTAGTAATTAGCGTCGCTGACTACAAATCCATCGGCCCCGGGATCGAGACCCGGTGACGGCAGCCGGCACGCAGCAAAACCCAGCTGTTCATCCTTCCACACAATAAAGTGATTGGTAGATAAATGGGTACCCTGGGTAGCCAAGTGGTTAAGACACTGGGCTGCTGGTGGGGCGTGGTTTGGATTCCACGTTAAGCTGTAGGTCTAAGGTGGAATGACAAGCTTGACCTTCGTCAGAATGAACAATTCGGGCGGAATAAAAAAAAACCAAGGTTAAACCAAGGTTATGAATAAAATAACACAGCTTTTTATACTTTTAATCGTATTAAAGAATTAGGGTTGAACAGTAGAGACCTAATTATAATGGACATGTGAAAAAAACAGAATAATATTTTATCTTCTCTTCTGATGTCTTTAGATATATATATATAATATATTATATATATATATATATAATATATATATATATATATATATATATATTATACTCATTAATTATTTGTACTCCAATTTTTATGTCCTCTCGTTCACATTCAATCGTGATATATTACGACCCTGACAAGAATTTTATGACTACCGCTTTTACCCATTAAATTTCAAATTCCAAAATATTAGTTAAAGGTTTCAAGCAATTTGATAAACTTTTTTTTATTGCAGCTTTCTTCACAGAGATAGCACGATTTATTGTGAAAATCCTTCAAATATACAGGGTGTCCCATAAGTCCGCTCTTATAGGAAAATTTATTTTAAATTATCATACATTTACAAAAGTAATACTGAACATTAGAATTAAAACAAATGTTGTTGTCTTGTTTTGGGACCTTTTTTGTTGCGGGTAGAATAACACGCAATGGCTAGTATGGAAGTGAGTTACACTCGTGAGGAAAAGGCGGAGTCCCCAAAACAAGACATCAATTTGAACATTTGTTATAGTTCTAAACTTCTAACGTATTACTTTTGTAAATTTAATTTAAAATAAATATTCCTATGAGACTGGACTTATGGGGCACCCTGTATATATATATATATACACACCCCGCGTTATTCATAGCTTCGATATGCGTAGCTTCGCTTATACGTAATGTACTTTTGACACCAAATTCCACTATTCGTAAACCCAGCTCCGTTATTCGCAATGCCAGATAAGGGAAAAAATAATTCACAATTCCGCCTGCTACCAAACGCAGCGCAGCATGCCCGTATCGCAGGCCATTATTCAAGAAAAGGCACGGTCTTTGTGGCGAGATGTGAGGAAAGAAGTCGTTGGTGAAGGTGAGTACAGTGGTGGTGAAACTTTCAGTGCTAGTCGGGAGTGGTTTGACCCCAGTCGGGGGTGGTTTGAGGAAATAAAAGTACAGTACAGGTATGTTTATTCTTTTATTGATGTTATTTATAACTTACTATGCTAATACAGGTCTGTATTTGTGTTTTGTACTTGCTTTAATGTATCGTACGGGAACGTATCCAAACATCTTACCTTCTGAAAAATGGCCACCGGAACGCATCCCCCCTCATAAAACATGTATTTATATGGGAAAAAATTATTCGTTATTCGCAATTTCGCTATTCGTAATGAGTCTGAGGAACATAACTCTTGCGAAAACCGGGGTATAATACTTGTGTGTATATATAAAACTTTTTTCTGTAGGAGGAGACTGTAGACACCAATCGACCAGGGAAGCACTTCGGGGGTCGATGTTAGGTAGGAGTCAGGGAGTGCTGGAACTCCCGTTTCTCCTGTCACTGTCCTCCTTAGCTGATCTTTTTCCGTGTCTCATCTACCCTGTGAGCAGTCCAGCATGCTCTGACACACACGATTCTCCCTCTCTTCCTCACTACACATACATACATCTTACACACTACACAACCTTTTCAAAATTTTTATTAATAAAAAAAAGATGGCATCATTGAGCCTTGGAGACCTTGTTTTTGGCTCGCTCCGTCTTCTGTGGAGGGGTCACTTTTGCGGACGCTCGCCCTTAGCCCCCTATTTCCTACATAAAAAAAAATCATGTTGGAATTATTTGTTTTTTACGTACAAAGAAAACAAAGATTCCGCGTCCAAGAATGGTAAAGTGAGAGAATGAGAATCTCAAAGGAGATATTTTCAAATCGGTCTATTCCCAATTCATGTCATTCTCATTCTCATTCACGGCCTTTCCCACTTCGGTCCGAGTAAGGTTACGATTGTTAAATTAGGTTATGATTGGTTAGGATACGATAAGCTAGGTTCTGAATGGTTAGGCTACAATAAGGTAGGTTCTGATTGGTTAGGCTAATGTTATGTTACGTTCTGATTGGTTAAAATAAGTTAGATTAGGAAATCTTAAACGTTCACACTCAGTGCCGTTTCAGCGACGAAAACATTGAGTCCCAAATCAAGACACGCTTTTCTCAAATGTGAATTTTTTCATTTTTGTACATTCTCACTCGTGGACCACTGAACCATTAATGCGAATGGGAATGCCATTGAGTGAGCAGTAATCACTGCAAAAACCTCTGAGAAATAGCAGCGAGCATTAACAAAAGATAAAGGCAAATGGTTTTTTTTTATTTTGAAACCTATATGATGAAGTGTAAGAATTAGGCCGGTCGCACACAGAATCGTCTTGCGTCTCACGACTCACGATTCAAGTCGCGTGTGATTTTACATTGACGAAATGGGAGACCCGCACACTGCGGAGACCTGGGTAATCGCGTCGCGGTCGCTGCAGTGTGCGGGGCTCATTCTGTCAGTGTAAAATCACACGCGACTTGAGTCGTCACGACCCAAGTCGTCAATCGTGAGTCGCAAGACGATCCTGTGTGCGGCCAGCCTTAGAGGTAAAGATACCGTAGCACGATATGAGAATATTTCAAAACGTAACGCTGAATTTAGGGTCTGAATCTTGATGATAATAATAATAATAATAAAAATAATAGAAAGTCGATATCAGCCTGTCTTTATAAAGGATTTACATTTAATTTCCAATATTCTGAATAGTTTTTTTTTAAACTATTCAGAATATTGGAAATTAAATGTAAATCCTTTATAATAAAAATAATAATAATAAAAGAATGGACATCATTAATTGGCCAGATTGGTGTTTAAACCTGAATTTTGAACAGTAAGGAAAAGTGAACATGAAGCCAAACAATAATATGATGAGTCAAACAGTAACATTATAACTTGATCTAACAGATAACATAAAATAACATGAGGCCAAACAATAACATGATAACTTGACCTAACAAATAACATAAGTTAACTTGAGGCCAAACAATAACATGATAACTTGATCTAACAGATAACGCAAGATAACATGAGGCAAAAAACTAAAACGAAGAACTATTATTAAATAGTGTTTCTATTGTCTTTTATATTTTAAATGGTCTTATTATACCTTAACAATGTATGTGGTTATTTCTAATATTGTCGTTTTTCTTTCTGAAAATGTGAGCGAAAGAGTTCAGGTGTAATTTTAGTTTCACGTGTGTATTTTTCCTTATAATTTGTAATACCTCGCTTTGAAAAAGAAGATCCTTGGCGTTATTTCGAAATAATCTCTGTAATGTTTTATATGAAAATGTATGTAATATAAAGAAACAGCTATTTACTTTATGAAGAAAATCTGGAGTTAAGAATCCTTGGGGAGATGCTGTCATGCCTATATGAAGAAATGTGACTTTAATTTATGCCTCTACCAAATAAAATTTTAGAGGGTGGGGGGGGTGCAATACACTTTCGTATCATTGCCATAACTTTAAAATTTCTCAAGATAAATTAATGAAACGCTATACACATACGTATCGTCACAAGACGATGTGTAGCGAGCAAGACTCGGGTCCTTGCATCAAAGGTTAAAGCCACAGATATAGGCGAGGTTTGCGGATGTCGTTCCGACATAGTTCCTGTTTACTTTTTACGACTATGCATAGCGAATTGATCCATTTTTTACTTTTTATTTAATGGAAAAATATCTACTTTTTAAACTCTTCTTAAAACATTCAGACATATTTTGCCAGACAAAATGTCGTTTTAAAGTTACATCTAAAAACTCTTTACTCGTAAAGGTATGCAAAATTCATTAATGGAAATGGATGCTGGAATGCTAAAGACGTCAAAAGCACTATAAAATTTTGCACTTTAATCCAACAATACATATTTTAAAATTCAATTCTGGTTTTAAAGTAAACTGAATCGTCGGAGTTGCTTTTAAAATTTTATACAAATGAAATTTCATATTAGCAATTTACTTTTATTTTGTGAAGAAAAGCAAATTTTAGTTTTTATTACTTTTTAAAATATTAATTTATTTACAAATATTATTTTAACGTATTTGAAAATCGTAGAGAACGAATTAAAGTTGAAACAACTGCGAGTAAATTATATTTACCCAAGCTCCTAACAACCAACATTTTTAGTTAATTGGGACACGTCGTGGCCATGTCGTAACGCCACTTCCTGTTACATTAGCGAAGTTAAGCGAGCCACGTTGGGTCTGGGTAGCAGTTGGATGGGTGACCGTCCTATACGTTCAGATGATTTAGCGACCCTTAGTTCGAATTCCACATTAAAGCGTAGGTTCTCTTCGTCATATGACCCTAGCTGTTACGAAGGAGGCTAAACAACACTTCCCCTGCCAGTGTTGCAGGTTGGTGCCTCTGCACGTGCAAAATTCAAAGGCAACTTGAATACTGAATGAGCAGTCCTTCCGCCTGTTAAAAGTGTAGTAGCAATACTGATGATGTCACTGCTAGGACAAGCATGTTTCTGTCTAATTTTAGCTAAAAGGAGATTGATGAAAAAAGTTTTTCCAGTCCCACCTGGAGCATCCAGAAAAAAAGATGCTGCCACTTCCACTGAAAACATCTTTAGTGAATCTGTCCAAGGCTTGTCTCTGGTCTGGAACCAGACGTTGTTCATTTTCCTGTATGTATTCAGCAAGTTGGTCAGTGTTGTAATTTGTTTCTCTGAGGATATCAGTTGATAACTCATTGATATTAACTCGCTGTGGCTCTGGGAGACCGAAACTTTTGAGATCAGAGCCACCTAAATCTCTCAGTTTGTCCTCAATAATTATAAGAGCTCGATTGAAAATGTCATCACAGAAATCTACATTTAGGGTTTTTGTTTTGCATTTGTGCATTTTTGCATTTGTGCATTTGTGCATTAATGCATCCACTGGCCTTAACATTAGAATGCTCTGGCCCATTATATCCTACTTTTCGACGGGCCCACTTCTTGCTTTCAATATTCCATATGAAATACTTGGGTACTTGGTGGTGGAGCAGAGTCTTATCATATTCATCTTTCCTGCAAAAGTTAAAAAATCCTGTGAGAGTCTTGTCTTGTGTAGCTTGAGCACAATGAAGTGCATTTTCTTCAGTGAAGAAACTCTTTGGTCATTCTGAAGATGTACACTGAGATGAACCACTGTGGGATGTCTTTCAGAATTGGAAAGCTCAGAATTCTCCAGATGGCCTCATTACTGCTGATATATCGGCCTAATTCATATTGTTGAACCTCTCATTCTTGGATACATCCTTCTGAAGGCTAAACACAGCCATATCAGTTCCCTTGCTGACATACTTGCAGACATATTTTATGGACTTGATGGAATTACACATTTCAACATTGATGTGAGCATTGAACAGTCGAGAGAGGAGTGGGCGATATGGAACAATCCACCTGTTGTCAACTTGAATTTCAGAACCACGAATCTTGACAGTTGTTGTAAGTCCACCATCCTCTGGGCTTCTTCGGCGATACCCGCTAGACCGCGGTGCTAGGGTCTTTGAAAATTGTAGCAGCAAATTTTCTTTTTATTTATTATTATTATTATTATTACGAGCGGCAATATGAAGCTCAAGATTTTCATGACTGCGTTCTTTTCTATAGTTTCATTGACCAAATAATTGAACCGACAGTAACTGGGGGTTCAATTATTTGGTCAGTAAAACTATAGTCATAAAAATCTTAAGATTCACAAATCTTGACACAATGTGAAGCTCAAGATTTTCATGGCTGCGTTCTTTTCTGTAGTTTTATCGCGGTGCTGGGGCCTTCGGGGCCAGTAATTGGTTAATTGAATGCCCAGGTAGGTTAATTGAATGCCCGGTTAGGTTAAGTCGTAATATTTTCGTTAAAGCTAACGAAAATATCACGACTTAACCGGCATTCAACACAAGGTGCACAACCTCGAAAAACAAACAGAAACATTTAAGGAATTCATAACAACACTAAACCACTCCACAGATACATCCAGGCTATACAAGACTATAAACAGCATTACCCACTCTAACAGCGGCATTCACACCTCACACGCGGCTATCTGTCGCAGCCAAAATAATATCCCAACATACACACAACAAGCTAACATTCTAGTAATCACTACGCAAAGATAAGTTACTTAAACAGAGACAACAACCAGAAACACGCAGACAGACAAACAGCCAGACACAAGAAAACCTACAGACTCGACACGACCATTACACCCTTCAATACAGACCAGACCACCAAGATCATCAAGAACATTAAGAATTCGGAGGCTACTGGACCAGACAACATATCTAACATACACCTTAAACGCTTCGGCTCACAGGGAATACTAGCTCTCACAAATATCAGCACATATTCATACCAACACTGTATTATTCCTGACATATGGAAACAAGGTAAAATTATTACACTACTCAAACCAAACAAAAATCCAACAGAACCAGCTTCCTATTGACCCATTACTTTACGATGCACACCTTCCAAAGTAACAGAAAGACTAATCTTACAAATCACCAACCCACACATACCACTATCGCCTACTCAACATGGATTCAGACCTCACCACTCAACGACGACACTACTCACTAACCTCACGCAGCACATCATGGATGGCATCAACTCCAGACGACCAGCTCAACGTACACTATTAGCAACAATAGACATTAGTAAAGCATTTGATGCTATCCCACGCTTCCCTCTCATAAACAAAATACTCAACACAAACATGCACAATAACACCAAAAGGTGGCTGAGCAACTATCTTTCAGGAAGATACTCACATGTCACATTTAATGGCAAGTCATCCAAAAACAAGCTTTTTCCGAACGGGGTCCTTCAAGGCTCTGTTCTCTCACCAACACTGTTCAACTTATACATGCATGGCATTCCAACACCCATAGATAACAAGCTTACCTTATCATCATATGCAGATGACATCACTCTAACATCCACCCACAACAACATTGACACCGCTACAAATAACCTACAAACATACATAAACAGTATACAAGACTGGCTCACACACAATAGACTCAAAGTAGCGCTCACAAAATCAACCATCATCTTGCTTACAAGCAACACAAAAGAACACCAGGTAACTTCACAGCTTACACTAAACAACACCAACATTCCACACCCTCACAGGACAAAATACTTGGGGTCACATACAACACATCATTATCTTTTGCAAACCACATTCAGGACATTAAAAACAAATGTACGTCAAGACTTAACACGCTTAGGGTACTAACAGGCAAAAACTTTGGACACCAGCAGAAAACAACATCACTCATATACAAACAATATGTTCGCTCAGTTTTGGACTATGCTAGCCCATGCTGGGCACCCATTATCTCAAACACACATAAACACCTTACAGACAATACAAAACAACGCACTTCGTATCATTACAGGATGCATTCAAACAACACCAATAGAACACCTGCACACAGAAACAAAAATACTGAAAGTTAGGGAACATTTAGACATGAGGGGAACACAATTCATGGCAGCAGCGACAACTAACCCACAACACTCTTGCCACTACATGTACAATCATGCACCGACACCTCGCACCATTAGGGTAACACCAGAGAGACATTATAACCAAATACTCCATTCCATACCACGCCCCACAGAAATCACACAGTACAGAAAACACATACACACGCACGCACACACACCTAACCCACAAAGCACTGACACGACTCGGTCCGAATGCGGTCCTAGGTGCGAAGCCGCCACCCATTAACAGGTCAGAGATCAGCCTGAGCAGATCGGATCGAGTTAACTTAGCACGATTCCGATGTGGACATCACCCCAACTTACGGACATATAAACACAGACTAGACAACTCCACAGACGACACCTACCACCTGTGCCAGGACAAACCACAAACAATTGAACACATTACGACAGACTGTACCGCTCTAGCGCAACAACGAACACAACACAACATCACTAGTGCGCTGAACCTCTGGTCCACTCCGGAGAGGGCGATCGGTTACCTGCGTGCCGCCGGCTTGCTCGATCAGGGTGGGCTGATCGGCTAAACAACAACAACAACCTCGGAACCTAATTAATATGTGTGTGAAGTTTCATGTTTGTAACTGCTTCCATTTTGGACCTATGGCTGGAACAGAGAGACACACATACAGACACAGACACACACGTCCTTTTATTATATATATAATATATATATATATATATATATATATATATATATATATATATATATATATATATATATATATAATATAGGAGGAGGAGGAGGAGCTACCATGAGATGAAAAGGATAGCTCAGGATAGAACACTTTGGCGGGACACATGAGTTGGACCTGCCTGATAGGCAGAACACGATGGATGGATGGATGGATGGATATATATATATATATATATATATATAATATATATATATATATAATATATATATATATATATATATATATACACGATACACTTCTCACTCAACACATAATAGCGAAGTCATACTCGTACAGAAAAGAACAAATGAACAGCGTCAAAAAACACAACTTTAACAGATGTAAAAACAACGGTAATGATTGAGAAGCCGCGTGAAGACGAGAGCTATCATTGTGTGTTAGTTAAGAGCGATTTTTTTTTACCGATCTTATTGACAATAAACATTTTTAAGTTTTCTTTTGTTTTCGTCATTTATTTTCTTTGATGAACTCTGATTTTATCCATTTATAAATAGAAGTTTTGTTTAGGAAACGATTGTTTTTATAGTTTTTTTCGAGGAAAAGTATATACCATACATAGATTTCACCTCTCTCTCTCTCTTTCTCTCTCTCTCTCTCTCTCTCTCTCTCTCTCTCTCTCTCTCTCTCTCGCATACGCCTCGGTAGTGTAGTGGTTAGCGTCGCTGACTACGAATCCATCGGCCTCTGGTTCGAGACCCGGTGACGGCAGCCGGCGCGCAGCAAAACCCAGCTGTTCATCCTTCCACACAATAAAGAAATTGGTTAGCATATCAATGGGTACCCTGGGTGGTGGCCTAGTGATTAAGACGCTGGGCTGCTGGTGGGGGTGGGTCGGATTCCACGTTAAACTGTAGATCTAAGGTAGAGTGAAAAGCTTGACCTTTGTCAAAATGAACAATTCGGAGGGAAGTTAAACAAAGGTTATATATATATATATATATAAAGGTTATATATATAAAAAGGGTTGACAAAAAGTACGTAGATACATTCGATTTTCCACAGCTTTTGGATTGATAATAAAAGTCACAAATAATAGATTTATTGAATAAATATAATTAGAATCGTGTTGCTTTTCCCTTCGCATTTATGTAAAGCTGAAACACATTCTGGCATTCCATTGATGAGCTTTGCCATTTGTTCTTGTCGATAATCATCGTGGTGTCTAATTACTTTTGTCAATCCTCTGTGTGTATACAACGTTCTGGAAGACGTCGAACATCTTAGATAAAGTGTCATTTAACCATGGAATTTGTAAATTTTTTGAATTAACTAATAATTACAACATTTATGCTTCAATATCAACACTAAACATAAGTATCTCAAAACAGTCGGTTAAAATATTAGAAAATATCGCACATGAAGTCTCGAAAATAATAATTATAATTTAAACATCTGTAACTTTTTGGTTCTTCAATTTTTAATAAAAGTAATTACATATTTAGATTCAGGAGAAAATTCTTTATTAAAAAACATATAAAAAGTAATATATTTATTATCCTCATAGCTGGTATTATCGAACAAAGTGGGTATACATTTCTTTGGGACACGCTGTACGTATATATATATTACACTGCAGAAAAGTCACTAATTCTTTTCTATTATAAATGAATATAAAGGAAATAGAAAGACTTTCATGAACTTAGCCACATTTTACTTTTTATTATTCAACTGTAAAGTTGAATTATAAAAACAATATCACAATTAGAAAGGAAATTTAAAACATTAAAAAGATTTGACGAATGAAATTATAAGTCATCTCTAAAAGGAATTTAACATTGGTTATTTGCGTTTATAGTTCCACTTTACAACCGGCCGGAACCGGAACTTGCCTGAACTTTTAAAGTGTTCAGACCGGAACCGGAACTTGCCTAAACTTTTAAAATGTTCCGACCGGAACCGGAACTTTAAGTGTTGCTTAAACAACGAAAAAAAAATCTGTTTCATAGGACACCCAGAAATGCTAGTATGATATTACTGGTCTTTGTCTCGGTTTTTAAACTAATTTCTAAAACTAAAGCCGTGAAATGAAGCTCAAGTAGGCCACTTTGTTTTATATGCTTTACCACTTTTTAATACAGTGTTTTTTTTATATAGGAATACAACAATGCTTCAAGGTAAGATTCACCTTGTATAGTATTTTTCCAAAACTGTATGTCATATGATGTAATAAAATTTTGACTTTTCATACATAGTATTTAATTATTAACCATAAAATGCCTTTATAAGCTATTATGTGAAAGAAAAATTAAGAAGCATTAAGAATTGCTTTTGTGTTACATCATGGATTGGAGGAAGAATAAGAACATTAATAAGAACATGTTTTAATTCATGAAAAAGTAACCAATATCACAATAAAAAGTTCCCGTTCCGGCCGGTTATTTTTCTAAAGTTCCGGCCGGAATCGGAACTTCATAAAAATTGAGGTTCCGGTCGGAAGTAACCGGCTCTAGCCGATGAATTTATTTTAACACAAGAAATAACAGAAAACACAAGAAAAAACAACTGCCTAGATTTGGTATTCACAAACAACAGCAACCTAATTGATAACGTAGAAATATCCCCAGCTATAATATCGGATGACAACATTATTGAAATAACAACCAATATAAAAGCAAGAGGAAAGGAAAGAACACGAACAATAGGAAGCAGCAAATTCGAAATTTGTAATTTTCACTCCAAAGCTATAAACTGGGAATGTGTTGCATCCAGCATCGAAGTAATAGATTGGAAAACCATCTTCAAGGCCAAGACAACGGAAGAGATGCTAATGACCTTAGAGGAGAAGACACTGGAAACTGTCGAAAGGCATGTCCTAAAAATGCAACAAAGAGGAAAGAGAAGCAGGTTCGAGAAGAAAAGAGGTCATTGTTCCGAAAGAGAAAAAGAAAAATTAAGTAACTGCAAAGACAACAACATCAGAAAAATATTAAATGATAAACTGCAGAGTATAGATTGCGTCATACAGGAACTAAATGAAAAAGAAAAAGAAGAAGACGGCGCTATAGAAGCGATAGAGGTTAACTCAAAGTACTTCTATAATTTTGCAAAAAGGAAGTCATACTCAAATTGGAATATTGCTCGGTCCTAACATCCCTATATAAAAAAGAAGACATTTCAGCTAGAAGGGATTCAGAGAAGCTTCACAGCCAAGATCAAGGGGTGCAAAGTGCTAAATTACTGGGAAAGGTTACGCGAATTAAACCTAGATTCACTGGAAAGAAGAAAAGAGAGATACGCCGTTATTTACACTTGGAAAATAATGGAGAAACTAGCCCCTAATCTTACTCTGAACCCTATAACTCCCCAAACAACGGTGGAAAGTAGAAAAGGAGGAATGTGTCATATTTCCAAGGGAACATCCTTAAACCTGAAAGAAAATAGCTTTGTTGTGAGAGGCCCAAGACTGTTTAATCAGCTGCCCAAAGACCTAAGGAACACGAGTGGTGTTGCAATGGACATCTTCAAAACAAGCTTAGACGCCTGGCTCAGAACAATCCTCGAAGAGCCGGGCGTACCTGGCGATGTGAGGTGGAGAGTACAAGAAACCAACTCCCTACTTCACCAGGCTAACTCGAGAGGAGGAGCGACAAGCTTGACCTTCGCGAAATGAGGAATCATCGCATGGAACATTTGAAAGGTTGAAAGATGTTTACAGTTCATTGATATTTTACTCATATACACACTTCCGACGCATACACAAATATATACATTAATACGATATACATACATGCACGCATATAAGCATACATACGTCGTGTTTAAGTTAAATCTTACGATTCAGTCGGCTGAAGCAGGATTTAGCAAGATTCAGCAACAGGGACGGCCTTAATTAAGGCGAATCCCAGCGCTGTCCATTGATGTTTGCGAAAAATATCCACTCAAATCATACAAATTTTATATCAAAATAATCTTCATTTAATTACCCAGGGAATAGGCTAATTTATTTTTTCCCCACCCCTACCTTAATCCTGTTATAGCTATTTGAATTTTATTATGGGCAGTGCTAGATGTCAGACATTACTTTTGATTGGTTTAGTATTTATCATTTATTTTTTGATTCGTTATTATTAAATCAATTATAACGCTACATATGGTACACACACACACACACACACACACACACACACATATATATATATATATATATATATATATATATATATATATATATATATATATATATATATATATATATATATATATATATAAAACGATGTAAAGTATATATGAATGAATCAATAACGTTAGAAAATGTTTCCTCATATTATTATCACACTCACATACATGCATACACAAACATACGCGTACACAAGCAAACATATACACACGCACCCAAACACATAAACGTGCATACACAAACACACGTGTGCACACACATACACGCAAATAACAACACAAACCTAATCTGAGTAGAAAAAAAAGAAAAAAAATCGACTATGAAGGTCCACGTCACTCTAGATGATCCTGTAATTAATCTCGAAGACAACTTTCGAATAAACTTCTTCAACGCTGTGGTAGACACTGTAACAACTTCTTTAAATGGTAGGTTTTGTTAGCTAAAAGAGCA
Source organism: Bathynomus jamesi (assembly GCA_023014485.1). Lineage (NCBI taxonomy): Eukaryota > Metazoa > Arthropoda > Malacostraca > Isopoda > Cirolanidae > Bathynomus > Bathynomus jamesi. Next base: position 127,300 of record JAJOZX010010096.1, read on the forward strand.
CCACAAATTGTTTGGTTTCCTCTACAACGTGAAAGATTCGGAAAAAATGTACTTTTATGCAATTGCAAAGATCTGGAAATTGCTCTGACCCAAGGCAATAGTCATGATATTGATGGTCGCATACTCGTTGACGAGTTCGAAATTTTAGCTGAAGTATTGCCGTTGGGTACCATTCCTCTAGAAATTTTGCAATTTCTCTACAAAAACAAGCTGGAGCGAGTCTGTGTAAATGTGACTGTCGCTCTCCGAATTCTTCTTACCATTCCAGCGAGTGTAGCAGCAGGAGAAGGGGATGGGACGATTCATCGCCGCCATCTCATCGCCGTCGACTCATCGCCGCCAACTCAACGCCAGCCAAACCCATCGCCGATCCAACTCATCGCCAGTATGGCTCATAAAACAACGCAAATAATAGTAAAAAAAAAAAAAATGATTAGGAAAGGAAAAGATGATTAATCATTATATTATTTATTATTAAATTATTTATTAAAAAGGTTTAAAATTGGGATTAAAAAAGGGTCACATATTCATTTAAGATTAATGGAAATTGTATGCAATCCCACGTAAATATTCTGTTGGGGTCCGTTCCTCGAAGCTTGAAACTATTCTCAAAATCAGGTCATTGGCGTCGCGATATTTTTTAAGCTTTGAAGGTGGAGCACGACCTCCTACAAGCGATTCCAGATACTTGTCTCGTCCTTTCTGTATTTTTATTAGTGCATCAATGAATTTCCAGATAGTTGGATGATCCATTCCCAATTCTGTTTGTAGACGGCGATTTGCTGCTTCGGCATGGTTGTTCGTTCTATCTTCATTCTTTAATGTTCGAGAATACACATTCCACGTTTCGGGAGGAAATAGAGGGGCTCGTCTCCAATTTCTGCGTCTATTTAGCCGGCCAATATAATTATCCTTGAACCAGTTTAATAGTGGGATATGTTACGCTGACAATTCATCAGCCAGGGCATCAATATAGGAATCTAAATGATTAACCGGTACAAAGGCTAGAGCAATTATCATTTTTGCTTTCAAAGCAAAATCTGCATCATTATTGTATTGAGAAATAGACCCCAATGCAGCTAAATGCTTTTGCAGGGTCTGACTTAAGTGAAAGAAACACCCTTTTATTTCGACTTCAGGGAATATTTCTTTTATGGCAGTAAACGCTGCTAACTCAAAATCACATACAAGAGATTTAGGGTTTATGGTTGGCTCAATAGCTTTATTCACTTCAAACATTCGTAAGTATGTGACCCTTTGTTTGTTAGGTAAAAGAGCATAAGTTATTGGCAGAACACCACCAAGTTTTTGCGCAGGAATAATATAAACCTGTGAAAATAAGCTTGGAGCTACCTTAAATGTTCCATCAGCATACCAAACATCTGATGAAACTAAATGCTGCAGCCAGCTTTTCCTTCCAAATAATAAGATCCTGTCTTCACCGGCCCCGCTGTCCTTCAATAGGAAATCTTCTTCTGTGTCTGGACCTGTCTTATATATCGTATATTCATATGGCAATGTTAACTGTTGACGGTCTGGAGGGTTAGGTGGGGGAGCACTAATTTCCTTCCGTTTTCGTCTTATTGTTTTCCTCATTGCTGACGCAGTAGGTAACGATCCTTGGACCGTTTGAGAAACATTTGTTAAAACTTCATTAATAACAACACATGGACTTTCCATTGTTTCAACAGCACGCCTTTTCATTTTGGTTGTCACTCGTGCCCCCTCTACATTAACTGCTGATGGATTATGAGAATGCGCATTTATTTCCTTCACTACAACTCCAAACTTTGTATGAATTCTGGCTTTACATCTACCGAGTTGTTCACAACGCCAAAACATTAGGTATTATTATAGTATTACACCCGTCTAACGCCCAGCAATGCAAGGGGGATACACGAAATACCCATGTTTCCTCTGCAAATGGAATAGCCGAGCGGATGAGAAGCACGATGCACAGCGTGAATGGGCATCCAGAGAGAATTTTGAACCTGGGTCGCATAATGTCGTTTCAGTGCCCCTTGTACCACCAACAAAAATTTTGCTCCCACCACTTCATATTAAGCTGGGCTTGATGAAAAATTTCATCAAATCAATGAATAAGGAGGGTTCAGCATTCCGATATCTCGAGAGTAAATTTCCTCATGTATCTGATGCTAAACTAAATGCTGGGGTTTTCGATGGTCCTCAAATTCGAACTTTGATCAAGGATACTCAGTTCGAAAACGCAATGACTCCAACTGAGAAGAATGCCTGGCAGGCATTCAAATCAGTTGTCACTGATTTTCTTGGCAAGCGTAGAAGTCCAGAATACGAGTCCGTTGTCGAAAACTTGATGGAAGCTTTCAAAGCTCATGGGTCGCGCATGTCCATAAAAATGCACTTTTTGTGGTCCCACTTGGACTATTTTCCTGAAAACTGCGGGGATTATAGTGAGGAACAGGGTGAACGATTTCACCAAGATATCAAAATAATGGAAGAGAGGTACCAGGGAAACTGGGATATCAATATGCTGGCGGACTATTGCTGGTGTTTGAAGCGAGACGTGCCCGAAGAAAAACACAGACGGAAAGCCAAAAAAACTTCATTCCTTCCTCAATAAACTTTTTTCCATATTCATTGTATGAATAAAAGTATTTATTCACACAATGTTTTCATTTTTCACGAGTGTTCTTATAATATTACTCGTATCTACAGTGTTTAAGCTAAAAAAATCAATAAATTTGGGGATAAAATTGGACTTATAATAAATGGCCAATAGAGAAAAAACCTGACCTGATTGAGGAAAACCAATGTCATTTTCGAATTCAGCATGGTCGAATTATATAATATGAGTTGAAAAAACCCTCACAGCAGACAAAAAAATTTCATATGCATACCAGTGTTATTAGTCTCAAACTAATGCTACGTATTAATTAATAATTCAAGTGAATAATCAAAATATTATAATTAGTAGTTCCAAGAACCAAATTCAAAATTTAACTTTTTTTTAAAAATATGAACAATGCAGTTATTTCGTTCTGGGGCTACGTCGTAACCACGTTGCAACACCACTTCCCGTTAGATCAGTGATGTAAAACGACGTTGGGTTTGTTTAATAATTGGATGGGTAACCGTCCTCCACATTCAGACGACGTAGCGACCCTTAGATGATTTGGACCTCACGTAAAGCTCGTGGGTCCCTTCGGTTACATGATCTTTGCCCGAAGCTTAACAAATTCAAACATTCTTATTTATTTCGTTATAATTTATTATTTATAATTTATTTATAATTTATAATTTATAGCAATAAAAATGAAGCACAGATATGTTCTTCTGACGTCTTAACGATTGTCAGCTAATTCCATGCAAAGTCCGACTCAGTTATACCCACGGTTTTGAGATCGAAAAAGTGGATGGGTATAATTATGACCCATGAGATATTTTATCGATGGTTGCCCTCATGTGAGTGAGATTAAGTCACTGTTAAGAGGAATTAGGTTAGGTCAAGAGTCAACTTTGGTTATAGGTGTAGGTTATAAGTTATAGGTTAATAGTGTCTATAAAACCTTTGAACGAAATTATAGGGTTATACTCGCATCGTTAATTAACCCTTTAAGGACGACTGGTACAAATTGGTAACGTTTCAAAATATATGCATTCGCAACTTAACCCTACGAAAACAAAACAAAAATAAAGTATAAATCTTTAAATCTGTAAATATTTAAATATGAAAATAATGTTTTAAGTCACTGAAAAGACAATTTATGTTATTTATTTTGGCCTTAAAGAGTTAAGGTTTGTGAAAACAAAAATGAAGTATAAATCTTTAAACCTGTAAATATTTAAATATGAAAACAATGTTTTAAGTCACTAAAAAGACAATTTATGTTATTTATGATAAATAATTTCAATTCCTCTTACAGGAAAAGGAAAATTATTCAAGCTCTGAAACAACAACATTACCCATTGCTAAAAGGACAACCCTATTTTAATCTTAAACTTTCCATAAGGATAAGAAATGACTGAAAAGTGGACGAATTGATAATGTTGGTTAGAAAAACAAATACCGTAAAGGACTTCAGAATATTAACAAATCTATTAATTTAATTCCTAAATTTATTAAATTTAAACAATAGAAAAATAACTTTATAACTCAGATATTTCTAAAATCAGATTTTTTCCTTTTTCCTTTATACCTCCCCCCCCCACAATTTCTTCTTTTCAGTTGTAACAAAACGGTTAAGTCGTGATATTTTCGTTAAAACTAACGAAAATATCACGACTTAACCTAACCAATCGTCAAGGGCGTACAGTTGACCTAACCGGGCATTCAATTAATCTAATCAGGCATTGAATTAATCCCAAAAGTATCCCGCCATACAACTGTAGAATGAGAAGTGAATGTAAAAATTAACCAAATAGTTAGGTTAATTGAATGCCCAGTTAGGCCAACTGTACGCCCTTGATGATTGGTTAGGTTAAGTCGTGATATTTTCGTTAGTTTTAACGAAAATATCACGACTTAACTGTATCAAAATTGTTACGAACTGAAAAGAAGAAATTTGGGGTGCTATAGAGGAAAAGATCCCTAAAATCTTTCAACAAAAATTGCTAGTTAATGAAATCAACTCGTATACGAGATGTGCCTCTTATTTTTATTATTATATCCAGCCACGTTTGTCATGCAGAAGTAGCAATCGTCGTAGTGATTTCTCAGTTCTCTCCAAATCATGGGGATGCCGAAAGGCATTTCCTTCTTCCCATAACCCACTGACGCAAACTTTCCACACATAACTTACAAACATAATGTGGAGCCCAAACCTTGTCCTGGTCGCCGATCTTACAGCCAAAGTAGGCGTGGTAATGCTTTCTTACTTGTACGGTGATTTCTTGCCTTTGTTTAGAAGTAGTAAATCGTCGGCATATATAACAGAATGAATTATGTGTATTATTAAAAACTCTCGGCATATTTAATCCAAATCTGAAACAAAGAAAATGTACATTAGTTCAATTTTGAAATAAAATCAAATGCTTACGCCTATGAAATTCATAGCAAACCAACCATAATTGGAAATATAGATAATTTCTCAATCCCGACATGCCAGATACAAATTATGCATTGTATCTTAACTCACACATAGCATGGGCTTTACTAAAATACTATAATTTTCTAAACAACCCATACAGCGCAGGGCAGTGTAATTTACGAATTAAAAAATTTCATATTTAAAATTGCAAATCATAAAGATTCAAGCAGGCTTTACTGTAATTTCAAACTGTACACAGTGTTTACACCCCTTTTCAACCAAAATTATCTAAAACTGTAATAGAACTACCAATAATGACTATTACAGTCTCATGCCCACATGCCCAAATCAAGGAAGAAGCGTAATTCTTATGAATTAAATTATACAAAATCTAATAATTCATATTCCTAATGACCAAACAAAATTCAAGTCAGACATAAAACAAAGACCTTTGGAGATTTCTCTCTACAGCACGGGTTCCCAACCTGTTGCTCGCGAGCACCACTGTGCTCCCTGACAGTCTGACGGTGCTCTCCTATAATGCTAAAAACACGTTTGAAATAATGATAATTAATTATTTGTAAGAGGCAAACATGTTTGGAATAAATGTACGAGTTCTGTCAATTTTGTTTGGGAATGTTTTGTAAAAGGAATTTGATTTTTCAGATTTTTTTAGGGTATTAAATCAGGTTTGAAAGAATTTTGACAGTGGTTTGATTATTCTTAATTTTTGCAAATCTTTAGTGGTGCTTGCTTGACCATTAAGAAAAAAGCTTGGTGCTCTCGTCAAATTGAAAAGGTTGGGAACCCCTACTCTACAACTTTGGAGATGTCTCTCTTCAAAATGAAATGTTTCCTAAAGAAATTAACGGATAAGAATAAACACTTTCCAGCGAAATTTATGACAAGTATCATTCACCGAAATTATATTGCAGAAATTTCATATATATATATATATATATATATATATATATATATATATATATATATATATATATACATATACACGATCTTCCAAAAGTATACAAAATGGACATCCAGTTATACCAATTCTTTTATGTAGCTTGTACCACTCATAACTACATAATGGTGATGTAGGACTCGAGATCGATCTCAAGACCTTTTTATCTGGTGTCGGTCTCGGCCATGGTGGTCTCTCTTCATCACTACTACATACTGGTGAAATTTTTAATCCTATACTTAAGAGATATTATCAGAAATCAACACTCGGTTAAGAAGGATTTTGAATTCGCTCAAAAAATTACTTCACTGAACAACGAACCAAAAATCCTAAACTTGACTAAAAGTTAATTTTCTAACTATTGACTAATTAGCATCCTCGGAAACGTTTCTTATTTGATAGTCAACTATTTCTATAAGATGACTCTTTGGCTATATAGGATCATCTATCTATTATGACTCCTCTTGCCAACATTTTTCTATTTCATCACGAAATAAAGGTGGATTGAACGATGCCGCAGCGAATTTAGACCATATTTATACAAAGGATGCATATGAGATAAGTCTTTACTATTTCATAACAAACATCATCCAATAGAATTTTTCAATCACGTCAACCAACGACACCAAAATATTAATTTCATCATTGAACAATTTACCAATTTACTAATATTTTTCAGCATTAAATTAACTTATTTTAAAATAGAAGATAAATGTTACATTTTCATTTACAAAAAAAACAACTTGTGCAAAAATGCCCTTAACAAAATTCGAACCCGGGCTCTCTTGAGCGGGAGTCACGTATTCATATGAGTTATTGCAAATCCATATCTCTCTCTCTCTCTCTCTCTCTCTCTCTCTCTCTCTCTGTCTGTCTGTCTGTCTGTCTCTCTCTCTCTCTCTCTCTCTCTCTCTCTCTCTCTCTCTCTCTATATATATATATATATATATATATATCACCCCCATAGAATTTCTTATTTCAAAGCTATTCAACTATGCATGAAATGATACCCGACTTGGGGCTTAATATTTTATGAAAACGAAATGAATTATATATTTCTTGCTAATAAAAATGTTTATTTTGCTTCATAATATATTTATGAACACATTTTTATGTTTCTTCCGAATTTGCATTTCTATAATTCTTACTTTGTTTTTCTTTCGTTCTAAATGCATAACAATAAACCACTGAAATGCATTTTTATATATTTCGCCAGTGGTGATATTCCAAAACTTCTGGCGCACCCCTTTGCCAGAATTTAATTTTATAAATTTTTGGATTTTGTCACATAATGGTTCGAAATGTTTAACTTCACTTTTTTTTCTTTTCCAAATAGTTTCAAACTCTGGAAAATGTTGTTTACATTTGATATCATTCAGTTTTTTTTTTGTTTTCTCTTGTAAGATGTTGTTTTCGAGGGGGGTTTATTTAACCTTTTTCTTAACGGCAAAGGTCATCATAACCTCCTTTTGTAAAATTGGGGTTTTGATGCTCACCTGGTTTTAGAATATCCTGCATATTATAATAATTATAATATAATTGGATCACGGCTTACTCAATACAGTCTAATGCAAAGAATTAAAAAATCAACCAACACGATTATCCAAGCTACCCATGAGTCCTGCCGTTTATCCTCTAAGCCAGTGGTTCTTAACCTGGGGGGCGCGCCCCCCTAGAAACAGGAATTTCTCTAATTGTATTTGTTATTCTCTTAACGAGAGCATGGGCTAATATTGAGAAGTTATTGAGAATGTTATTTTGATTGAAGGGGGGCGTGGAGGGAAGGACCAATTCCTAGAGGGGGCATGGTAGTAAAAAGGTTAAGAACCACTGCTCTAAGCTATGGAATTCTTGGTACGAAAACGTGTCTGTAGCTCCACTTAACTTCGACATTACTGTATTATTTCTAACCAACTATATATATTTCTATCCTTAGTATGTGAACTGTCATTGTATTAATAATATTTGTCATATGGACTGTAGTCTGCCAATAAACCTTTTCATTTTCATTTTCATTTTCATAATAATTACATCCAGAAAATAACCTATACATAAATATAGGACTTCAAAAATATAGTATTTAGCTAATCCTTTGCAAGGAATTAACTCTTCATTGTGCAGTATTTATATCATACAAGGTGATTTTTTTATTCGAGAACCATGAAACCATGAAAGCTATTATTAAGGGTTCTCGAATAAAAAAAATCACCCTGTATAATAAAAAATCACCCTGTATAATATTGACGAAGGCATTTAACGAATTCGCGAAACTGCCGCTCTGAAAAATCTTTATCGGATTAAGAGTTAAAATTACTGACGCTTATTTACGTTATTCTTAACTTTAATCCATCGATTTAACATCCATGAATTTAACAGCCATGGATTTAACATCCATCGATTTAACATCCATGAATTTAACAGCCATGGATTAACATCCATCGATTTAACATCTATTTAACTTTAAGCCATCGATTTAACATCTATTTAACTTTAATCCATCGATTTAATCCATGAATTTAACAGCCATGGATTTAACATCCATCGATTTAACATCTATTTAACTTTAAGCCATCGATTTAACATCTATTTAACTTTAATCCATCGATTTAACATCGATTTAACTTTAATCCATCGATTTAACATCGATTTAACAACTTAATTCCAGATTATAAGATACCCACTGCAGCTATTCACCTGGATATACAATGTCATTTTAAAACATTTTTATAAATGCTTCAAGTAGTTCTGGAAATCGATATGAATTTAATATTATTCTCATATAATTAATGAATTAATTCTTTTAAAGAGGGTCTGGGTAGTAGTTCGATGGGAGACCGTCCTCCGCGCCAAGATTATGTAGCGACCCGTGGTTCGGATCCCACGTAAAGCTTTAGTAGGTCCCCTCCTTCATATGACCTTAGATGTTGTGAAGGAGGTTTAACAACCCCAATAAATTATAATTATTTCAACGTGGCACTATTACGCTTAAAGTCATCGCGATCATGCAAATAATCTATACTTACTTAACGTTAATTACCCAATTACCCAAAGAATAATACTTTGTTTTGGGTAGAAAATAAAAATACGTGGATGAGAGTCAGCGAAACTTTTTTAAACTAAGCTAAAACTCATCCAGAATCTTAAATGAATCTTTCTGTATGTAAGTATTTATTATTCAGACTTAAAGCTTAATAAAATATGGAGTTTATTCAAAACTTCGAATATCATTTTATATTTATAATAATTTCAATGTTTCATAAGTTCCTTATATATTTATATTTATAATAATTTCAATGTTTCATAAGTTCCTTTTATATATATATATATATATATGATGAATAAAACCACAAAGGAAAGGAAACACAGAGTGGTGCTCAAGCGCTTTCGTCTAATGACATCCTCAGGAACACTTAAGTAAGTAAAGAGTTCAAGACTATATATAGGTTACAAAAAAAACAATATATATATATATATATATATATATATATATAGAAATAAAAATTGTGGGGGGAGCATACAAATTTGTAAGGAAAACTACCAATTTTAGCACTTTGCCAGAATTCAACACAAGATCAAATGGATTGTTTACAACAAATTTTATAGATAATGCCTCAATGATATATAGGTCACAAAAAAAATAAAAAATAAAAATAAATTGAAAAATAAAAATTGTAAGAGAAGCATACAAATTTATAAGGGAAAATTACCAAAGTTTTAGCACTCTGCCTTCTTGTCTAAATCCGTTCTGAACGAATTCAAAACAATGGGATCGAGTTGAAAAAGACCTTTGCTCATGTTAAAGTTATTTGTAAGTTGGATAATAGCAGACTCAAAAATATTTCTATTAACAATGTTGTTAGAGTGAAACAAAACTGAAGCATTATTCCAATCAATACAATGGGATAACTCTGATAAATGGACAAAAAGGGCACTGGACGACTGTCCCGTTCTAACGGAATATTGATGCTGTTTTACACGCGTGTGCAAATCCTTTCCCGTTTGACCAATGTAAAAGGAATCACATTGTTTATAACCAATTTTATAGATAATGCCTGAATTATTGGTAGGGCTATTTTTTACTATGATATTTTTCACAATATTGTTATATGAAAATACTACAGTAATATCCAAAAGTTTAAGTACATTAGCAATGCCTAAAAAGCTCGGGAAAAATGGAAGTACTAAAATATTCTTTGACAAAGTGCTAGTGTTATTATTTACACGATAGAAGGTATCTGGCCCATGAATCGTGTTGGATGACTTCCTTCTTCAGTTAAATGATCAAGTCCCCTCCATTAAGTTTACTTTAGAAGTGGAACAAGACAACTCAATCCCGTTTCTGAATGTGCGTGTACATAGGGAAAGCCCAGGTTTTAAGTTTAGTATCTATCGGGAAAAAACAAACAATTTGTCCTACGTACACTTTTACTCTGGACATGACACCCCCATTAAGAAGGCCATATTTTCTTCAATGTTTCTCCGCTCTCTTAGGATCGCCAGTCCGGAATACATCGATACCGAATTGGAAAAAATCAACGGTATTGGAAGTGATCTGTGCTACCCACCTGCGTTTAGGGAATCTTGTCTTAACAAGGCAAAACAAACCTTCTATCGTGTGAATAATAACACTCGCACTTTGTCAAAGAATATTTTAGTACTTCAATTTTTCCCGAGCTTTTTAGGCATTGCTAATGTACTTAAACTTTTGGGTTTTAATGTAGTATTTTCATATAACAATATTGTGAAAAATATCATTGTAAAAAATAGCCCTACCAATAATTCAGGCATTATCTATAAAATTGGTTAAACAATGTGATTCCTTTTACATTGGTCAAACGGGAAAGGATTTGCACACGCGTGTAAAACAGCATCAATATTCCGTTAGAACGGGACAGTCGTCCAGTGCCCTTTTTGTCCATTTGTCAGAGTTATCCCATTGTATTGATTGGAATAATGCTTCAGTTTTGTTTCACTCTAACAACATTGTTAATAGAAATATTTTTGAGTCTGCTATTATCCAACTTACAAATAACTTTAACATGAGCAAAGGTCTTTTTCAACTCGATCCCGTTGTTTTGAATTCGTTCAGAACGGATTTAGACAAGAAGGGCAGAGTGCTAAAACTTTGGTAATTTTCCCTTATAAATTTGTATGCTCCTCTTACAATTTTTATTTTTCAATTTATTTTTATTTTTTATTTTTTTCGTGACCTATATATCATTGAGGCATTATCTATAAAATTTGTTGTAAACAATCCATTTTATCTTGTGTTGAATTCGGGCAAAGTGCTAAAATTGATAGTTTTCCTTACAAATTTGTATGCTCCTCGCACAATTTTTATTTATATATATATATATTATATTTTGTAACCTATATATAGTCATGAACTCTTTATTTACTTCAGTATTCCTGAGGATGTCATTAGACGAAAGCGCTTGAGCACAACTCTGTGTTTCCTTTCCTTCGTGGTTTTATTCATCATAAATATTTTTCACGTGTTACTTTCGTGAAATAATTTTCATATAATATATATATATATATATATATATATATATATATTCATTTCACACCCACTGCTATAAGACAAATGTTTTTGAAAAAAAAAAATCTGAATTTTGTTTTGTTTAGCATCCCGTGAGTATCACATGAGCCCAGTAAAGCCTAAAGCTTAAAGGCCAAATTAAATAAAATAAATAGTCGAGCTTCACAATTATTTATATCAGTGTAAATTGAAAATAATGTATTTATTTTATTATTAATAAAGGTTATTCAACTCAATTCAATCCCTTGAAATCTTTTGACCATTTTTAATTGAAAATTGTAATCATAAAAACTGTATTTCCTCGATTCCGAGTAAAAAATGCCTCTCCAGTCATCATGTGATACATCTCCTTCTGACCTAATATAACCGATCGAGTCTAAGAAATTAGCACTGTGGGCGTAGTTGTGAGCGTGGTCTTAATGGTAACAAATGACACCGTCAAGTGCGAAAGGGATATGCTTGTGTATGTAAAGGATATTGAAACGTGGCGAAGTTCAATAAAAACTCTTAGAACAAAGAACTGTAATGCGTAAAACTGTAAAAAATATGTAGATAGATAGATAGAGAGATAGATATTTCTTAATTCTCTCAACTATTGTTTCAGGCGCTCAAACATACACAGTTACACGCCTTTGTTACAGATGTGCATATACATTCTTGATGTCATTTTAAATTCCTATATATATTCCTTTAAAATTACTGCCTTCCTTTAATACCACGCAACATTCTGTTTAGGAATATCGTAAACACGCGATTCACCATCTTGAAATATTACGGAAGAGAACGTTTCTTTATCAGCACCATTAAAACCTTTATCAGAATTTCCTCGTATCTCCTTATACCGCAAACGCTTTATGAGATTGTGGAGCTGTGCATGAAAGCAAGGCCCAACGTGTGCTCTTTACATTCTCGTAACTAAATGAAATATGGAAACATCCTTAAAGTCCAACTATTTTTTTCCTTCGTGTTCCATATTCCAATTTGTTATGTGGATATAGAATGACTAATTAGTTTCTTCCAAATTTTAGCACCACATGAATGGAACTATTATTCTCTCAGATGCGAGGAAAGTTATTCTTAATACAGGGTGAGTTTTTTATTTTTATTATTTTTTTTTATAATTACTGTATATAATAACGTAGAACTTATATTAAATAATAATAATAATAATAGTAATAATAATAATAATAATAATAATAATAATCAATTATAATAATCTGAAACAAAAAACAAATAAACAAATTACGTACAATCAGTGCGCTGCAACTTTTTGATCACCCCGTTTTTTTGTTTTTAAGTTAAATATGTATGTAAGCTAGATTTAACGCTGTTATTATTATTATTATTAATAATAATATTATTATTTCAATATGTGTGTAGTTATTTATAACCAAAAAGGGTACTGCTCTGCTTTAATATATATATATATATATATATTATATATATATATATATATATATATATATATATATATATATATATATATATATGGGATGAATTTCACACTTAAACACGTGAAATAAATGAATGCTGCAAACCAATCATATACTGTATAATATATATATATATATATAATATAATATAATATATATATATATATATATATATATATATATATAAGCAAACAACCACAGGGAAAAGGAAAAGGAAACACGAAGTCCGAGCGCTTTCGTGATATATTCACATCTTCAGGGAGAAACAAAAAATATATATATTTTTTGTTTCTCCCTGAAGATGTGAATATATCACGAAAGCGCTCGGACTTCGTGTTTCTTTTTCCTTTTCCCTGTGGTTGTTTGCTTATTAATAAGATCACGTGTTATTCTGCGATTTTAGTGCATATATATATATATATATATATATATATAATATATATATATATATAATTGTTGTTACGAAATAGGACTGTCACTAACGTATGTAAACTAAAATGGGTATTAACTAATGCTTCAAAAAATAATATCAGAAAATACTTAATTTAAATGAGACCAAATTAATTTCGCTTAAACGACTGCGTGAGAGTAAAAGGCATTTAGGATATATTGAATTTCTGTGAAAGCATAAAGGCAAGTCACAGTACTTTTAACCCTTCCATTTTTCGCATCAGATTTCCATTCTATGAATAAAAAGGGCTAAAATGATTCGTTACGTAAAGTGTAATTCAGTTGAAGAGGTAAAATGTCGAGAATATGAATCGGAAAGAAGCATAATCGAATTGATGTTTGTAGATAAAAATTGAATGTGAATTAGGGTATGTTTTATACCCTCACGAAATCTCTCTCTCTCTCTCTCTCTGGCACACACACACACAACACACACACACACACACCACACACACACATATATATATATATATATATATATATATATATATATATATGCCTATATATATATATGAAAATTATTTCACGAAAGTAACACGTAAATAATATTTATGATGAAAATAACCACGAAGGAGTGTGTTCCTGAGAATGTCATTAGACGAAAGCGCTTGAGCACCATTCTGTGTTTCCTTTATATATATATATATATATAATATATATAGGGTGGGCCAAAAGTCAGGACAAACATGCAGTTTATATCAAAAGTCAGGACACACTTGCAGTTTATATTATCTAATTATATTGTATTTAGTTCATTTAATAATTTTAATCATTTACTAATATATATTTTTTTATTTCCAGGTCGCTCTTTATTATTATTATGAGTGAAGTTGATTAGAGAAAATTTAAAAACTATAAAACAAAAGAACTGTACCGTTCGCAACGAAAATGCTCACCAAAGAAGAAAGAATTTTTGCGTTGAAAACATACTACAAAGAAGGTGCTACAGCAGTTTTGCAGCAATGGCGTGAACATTTTCAATCTGCTCCACCTACTCGCGAGCATGTTTACCGTTTGCGTGACAAATTTGAAACTCATGGCACTGTATTAGACGCCCCAAGAAGTGGTAGGCCTCGTTCACCATTGACGAAGGAAAACAAAGTGGCTGTGGCACAAACGTTGGTACAGAGTCCGAGAAAATCCATTCGAAAAGCGTCTCTCGAGTTGGACATTCCGAGAACAATATACCGACGTATTCTTCGTGATCTCAAATTTAAATGTTACATTCCTCGTTTAGTCCATTGCCTACTGGAAGACGATTATGACAGACGCCTTCAATTTTGTGAGCTCATTCTGACAAAATGTACAGAAGATCCTAACTTTTTACATAATATTCTGTGGAGCGATGAAGCTACTTTCAAACTGTCCGGGCACATCAATACAACTGCAAGTGTGTCCTGACTTTTGATATAAACTGCAAGTGTGTCCTGACTTTTGATATAAACTGCAAGTGTGTCCTGACTTTTGGCCCACCCATGGTGGTGTAGTGGGTAGCATCGCTGACTACGAATCCATCGACCCCGAGATCGAGACCCGGTGAGGGCAGGCGGCGCGCAGCAAACCCAGTTGTTCATCCTTCCACACAATAAAAATTTGTTGGAAGATAAATGGGTACCCTGGGTAGCCTAGTGGTTAAGACGCTGGGCTGCTGGTGGGTTGTGGTTTGGATTCCACGTTAAGTAGGTCTAAGGTGGAGTGACAAGCTTGACCTTCGTCAGAATGAACAATTCGGGCGGAAGCTAAACCAAGGTTATCAAGGTGTATATATTTCGTTACCTTACAAAACCGCACTATTTTCAGAATATCCACTGTGGATAACAACATTTAAAGTACTCAAAATAGCATGTTTAACTTAATCTAATCAACTAAACTTAACCTCATTTGGTGTATCTAACCTAACATCATTCACCTATACCCATTTCATCGACAAAGTGAAACAATCGACATTCTAAAACTCTAACTTAACTTAACCTAACCTAACCTAACTCACAATAACTTGTCGATTGTTTGATCTTGTCAGTCAGATGTCTTTAGATCGGTCGCTACAAGGCACGTTCGTGTTGCGATGAGTTCGATGTGTACCCTAAAGATTGTCGTGAAAACGTAAAATAGGTAATAATCCCCTTCTCCCAATAAAACAAAACAAAAAAAAACAGGCAAACAAATGACTATAAACATTGATACAAGCAAAAAACGAAAACAAAGATCAATGCATTTCTAATTTAAGGCAAACAAACGATTGTGAATATTCAGTCAAGTATAAACAACAAAGATCAATGTATTTCTAATTTAATACATAACTTATATTATAGAATCTGAGAGACAATATACAATAAATTACATCCAAGGATTAATAATTTACAAAGAATGACAGGTAGTCAATATTCAGTGTGATCTCCTTGGGCATGGATGATGGATAGCAATGCCCTCGTAAATTCTGGAATTATAACCACTAACATCAGTGATCATTTTCCTACTTACGTTATATTCAATAACATTGTTCAGGTTGCGGACAAAACAACTATTGATTGCAGAATATTCTCAGAGGTTAACAAAAGAAAATTTATTGGGGCTGTAGAAAATACTCGACTTGACTGTGACGAACCTTTAAATGACCCAGATCATATGTTTCAGTTCTTCTATGACACCTTATTCCATATTTTTAGTATTTGTTTTCCTTTAAGGAGAAAAACAGTTTCGCCCAAGTGTCGCAAATCCATGGATCACTCCAGGAATTATCACTTCAATAAAGAACAGAGATAAATTATTCAAATTGCAATTGCAGAGCAAAATTCCTAAAATACAATATACTCAATACAGAAACAAATTAACTAAATTAATCAAAATTGCAAAATATAACTATTATAACAATCAATTTTCCAAACATAAAGGAGACATGAAAAACACTTGGACAACCATAAACAATCTTCTCGGAAAACAAATTAAGAAAAATTCAATAGAGAAATTAAATGTTCATAATAAAGAAATTACTGATGATACTGCTATTGCAGACTCTTTAAATGCACACTTTACTTCAATAGCGGATAAGCTTCGCGCACAATTAATAAATAATGATCACTCACCTCTAGAATATATGCCGCCCAGCGCACTAAATTAATTTTCTTTTGTTCCTGCTACCTCTACTGAGGTCCAGAATATTATTGGTAAATTAAAAAATACAAAAAATAACATTCATAACATTCCTGTACCTATATTGAAACTTGTTAAAGATAAGATATCTGTAACTTTGGCTAAAATTATCAATCAAAGTATTTCCAAAGGAATATTCCCATCAATGCTAAAAACTAGTTGTATAACACCCCTTTTTAAAGGGGGTGATCCTACACTAGCAACAAATTAAAGACCGGTGTGTTCATTATCTGTGTTCAGCAAAGTTTTTGAAAAAATTGTAAAAAGTAGAATGCAGCGATATTTAGAATCCTACAATTTATTATCTCCAAATCAATATGGCTTCCGTAATAATAAAACAACGGAAATGGCTATTTTAAATCTTATGGAAAATGTAAATATAGCTAAGGAGAACAAAGAAATAATGATATCAATATTCATGGATTTGAGTCAGGCGTTTGATGTAATAGACCATAATATTCTACTTAATAAATTATATTGTTACGACTTTAGAGGAGCAATCAGTGATTGGTTTAAAAGTTATTTGTCCAATAAATATCATTTTGTATCAGTAAATAAGGTTTGCTCAACTAAAGCGCTTGTCAAACATGGTGTGCCACCGGGCTCAGTTCTGGGTCCACTGTTATTTTTATTATATATAAATGACCTTCCACATTCATCTGATATACTGAACTTCATAATGTTTGCAGATGATACAACTGTCTCTTTTTCTTGCAAAGATGTTAATACAGCTAAGAATATATTTCATTCAGAATTCATCAGTGTAATGAAATGGCTGACCACCAATAAACTCTTCCTAAATACCAGTAAAACAAATTTCATAATTTTTACTAATAAAAGAAATGTATATCTTGATGAACTTAATGTTAATGAAATCGCCATAAAGGAGTGTACTGTAACAAAATTTCTTGGTGTAATGCTAGATAAGAATTTGCAATGGAGTGAACATGTAAATTATATCGGGAAAAAAATTTCAAGGAGTGTTGCTATAATGTTTAAACTTAGAAATGTAGTCCCTAAACAAGTTTTATTGACTCTTTATCATACTCTTGTTCTTCCTTATATAACATACTGCAACCTTGTTTCGGGAAACTCCGCTAACAACGCATTAAATGATATCTTTTTCATCCAAAAACGAGCAATAAGGTTATTTATCTGATGCTGATTTCCTTGATCACTCTAGTGCAGGGGTCACCAACCTGGGCGGTAGCGCCAACTAATGGGCTCACATTAAAGGTAATTAAACATTTATTTCATTTTTTTATTTTATCGATTATGTTGATTTATTCTTTTGGATCTAAGGTGGGCGATAAGCTTTTTTAATTTTCAAAAAATCATAAAAGTGGGCGGTGAACAAAAAAAGGTTGGTGACCCCTGCTCTAGTGCATTATTTAAAGAGCTAAACCTACTAAAGCTCAACGATATAACCAAATTGGCACATTTTATTTTTATTTACAAGTGTAAGAACAAAATCATTAATTTGCAATGGGTAAATAGATATTTTGTAACTCATCAAGAAATCCACTCGTTTCAGACGAGAAATAAATCAAAGCTCGTTATATCTCAATTTAGATTGTCTTCATCTCAAAAACTACCCATTTTCATTGGATTGAAACTATGGAATGACTTGCATGCCGATATAAAAAATATTGTGAATGTAAATTTGCTTAAAACCAAGTTGAAATCCCGATTAATAATGGCATACTAACAAAAATCTAGGATTAATGTCCACTAATATTGTTTAATATTGTCCATTAATATTGTTTAATATTGTAATACATGTTTTAACTAATAATAATACTTAGTTACTTATTTATTTATTATTATAAATTTATAACAACTAGCTGCTTATTTTTAATAAGAGCCCAGTAAAGCCTAAAGCTTAAGAGCCAAATTAAATAAAATAAATAGTCGAGCTTCACAATTATTCATGTCATTGTAAATTGAAAAATTTATTTATTTTATTATTGTTAATAAAGGTTATTCTATCTATCTATCTATCTATGGATTCGCCTCTCGCAAGCATCGGATCAGTTAGAGTTTGCAGTCTTTTCTAGGAATTGGTTACCTTTTACAAACTACACTTGTTTCTTTTATGTATACAAAATATGCATTAATAAGCCCTGAAAAGTTTTAAATAAAAAAAAGCAGTGTTAGCTCTTTAAACTCAACATCAGTTTGCCACAGGACAATCAAACATATATATTATGAAACTGAATTATACGTTGTTGAACAGAAAGGTCTGTATGTTTTGGAAAAGCCTGGAACAGAAAATCAAAACATCACATTCATTAACTTATGAAAATTCTTTCAGAAAAAATTAAAACATAAATTTGTTCATCTTATAAGCCTTAATTTTTCATTTCTCTTCTCTACATACATTTTTGTTTCACCTCCTCTCTTCATGAAGAAAAGTAGCATTTGCGTATTTAATTTTAAAATTTTACTCATAATATAGCTGACCCATACATTCTGCCTTCCAAAATCAAAGAAACATCTATTTTTTTTTTATAATTAAAAATATGTAATCTTACCTGCCAATAAAGCATATACCTTGCTTGCAAATGACAGTTACGTTTATGTACGTGTACAAACGCTAATTTGTGATAAATTAAATATATTTTTTTTAAATATTTTCTACACAAATATGAAAAGAACGAAAAGTAATTTGAATTTGTTATGAGCTTAAATATTGTACCATGTAAAATCAAAGTGACTTGACTCTTTCCATAAAAGATAAACTGTTCAGTTTCGGATAATTAAAATCTAATTATTAAGAATACAAGGGAATAGTTTGCTGGATATAAACTATTTCAGCTAATGTGTTGACTTTAAAACATTAAAAATAAATAAATACGTAAATAGATTTTACCTTATTCTTATATAAATATAGATATATAGATCTAAACTTCTTCTATAAAGTTTTTGTAGAGTATTTTTTTAAATATTTCATATGGGTTTCATCAGTGGCGGTCCTAACTTACATGACGCCCTGGGCGAACCTCACCTTCAGCGCCCCCCCCCCTGTTCGCCAACACACACACATTCGAATCCCCCCAAAATAAAGGACAGACATAACTCTTTCACAAAATAACTTTTATTGGACTAATTGTTGGAACTTCAGAACCAAAACAAAGACTCAAATTTCTGAATTTTACAAATCCTTCATCACGTAAATAGAATAACTCACTTAAGAGAATGTAATTATGATACTATGAACAGGAAAAATACAAATTAAATTACACAACTGCCATAAATAAACTAGAGAATCAAATTTCTAAATTGTACAAATGCTCTATCACATAAATAGAATAAGACACTTAAGAGAGGGTAATTATTATGCTACACTTTGAACAAGAAACAAAATAAATTGCACCACAGCACAACTGCCATCTAAAGCCTGACTCTTCTTACCTTCCTTGATGCAAAGTCATGAATTAAATCATCATATGAAATCTGCTCAGCAATTGTATGATTTATACTGATGATGGCCAGACCGGTAAGGCGTTCCTGTGACATAGTTGACCTCAGGTAGGATTTGATGAGCTTCAGCTTTGAAAAGCTCCTCCTGCTTCAGCAACAGTGACTGGAAGAGTAAGACCAATTCTGAGAGCAGTCCACAAATTTGGATATATTTCAGAGAGCTCCCTTTCATGGATAAATGTCAGCAGTTCAAGCAAGGATATGGTCTTTGATGGCAAGTCAGGCAAGTTCTTCAGCTCCTGTGCAAGCTCTCTGCCATCCAAGTCAGATTGTCCCTTAAAGTGTAGTGTAGTACTAAGGTTCACACATTGTTCTGTTAGCTCCTCAAATGTGAGATTTTGGAAATGTGTCAGCACTCCAAACTTCTCTCCCACAATTTCCAACGTGGAAAATCTTTCCTGAATGGCTGATGTTGCAGCATCAACCACTGCATTGAAAAATGTCACCTCCAGCTTCTTCAAAGCATCAATCAAGGGCTCATCAGATGCTTCATAGGAGAAGTGCCGCTTTGTGGACCTCAGCTGTTTTTGTTTTAACACAGCCTCCACATTCATTTGTTCACAGATATCTGTGGCTGCCATTTGTGCAGCCACAAAACCTGTTGCCCTGTAATTGCGGAGACCTCTCTCTGTTTTTTTTAGGAGATTTACTGCAACATCAACGTGCATGCTAGGAGACTGCATCTGCTTGCTCACATGCTGAATTTGGCACAACAGGTCATGCCACACCACTGAACAAATGGCGAAGCGGTATGACCCAACCTCCTCTGACAGAGATTGAGCCGCGACCTTTATTACAGAGTCTTTGGTGTGGTCCCTCACCTCGATCAGTGCATCTCTCACTGCAGCTGCCTGATATCTCAGGGGCTCCACACTCTTGATCTTGCTTTCCCACCTTGTATCAGACCACATCTTCAATGTGATGTTCACATGTTTTTTCAAAATGGCCCATCGTTGTGTGGAGGCTGAAAACAAGTTGTAAAGCTTCTGCAAGATGCCAAAGTAACTTGTGGCATCAATAGATCCCTTAGCAGCATCGGCCACAAGCAAATTCAGAGAATGAGCTCTGGGATTAATTTCTAGGAGCCTGGATTGAACACCTTTGTTTTTTCCCCTCATGTTGGCCCCGTTGTCGTATGATTGTCCTCTACAGTCCATGAAAGGAACTTTTAGCTCCTCCAGTCTCTTCAGAATCAGAGATGCCAAATGTTAACCAGTGGACTCCTCTGCCTCCAAAATCCCCATGAAATGTTCCTTTATATGGGCTTCCCCTCCAGTGACACAACCCGAATCACAACTGACAACTGTTCAGTGTGGCTGATATCTGGAGTGCAATCTAGAATTATTGAAAAAAACTTTGATTGTTTGATGTCGCTCACCATTGCTGAAATGGTCTTGCTGCTCGACAAATCAATGAGTTCGTTTTGTATGTGGTGGCCAAGGTAGCTGTGGACTGGAGGTCCCTTTTTGGACACGGTTAATGTGCTTTGCATTATAGGATCAAATTGTGCCATCAGTTGAACTTCTTTCAGAAAATTGCCATTTGATGGTGAGAACAATTTTTTCTGTATGTCC
>JAJOZX010010097.1:0-42500 GCA_023014485.1 Bathynomus jamesi
TGAGTTAGGAATTATTTTTAGAGTTAGGGCTGAGTAGGAATTAGTTTTAGAGTTAGGGCTGAGTAGGAATTAGTTTTAGAGTTAGGGCTGAGTAGGAATTAGTTTTAGAGTTAGGGCGGCGGGACCTACGCTATAGTACGGTAACTTACCCACACAAAAAACCAATCGACGACCCACTAGGCTACATCAATTTTCCAAACAACCACTTGAACCCAATAAGCCAAATTAACCCAATAAGCCAATTTAACCCAATGAACAAAATTTAACCAAATGAGCCAAATCCCATCCTCGTCGCCAAATGTGATAGCGTGGGGTAGACACCCAGTTAGGTTACTTAGGTTCTAGCAAACAATCAAAGCACTTACCGGTGCGTTGAATTAGGTATTCCTTGAAGCCTACCGTTTTGTTCCTGTGTCCCACAAACAGCCTACCTAACTCTCTCT
This sequence comes from Bathynomus jamesi, assembly GCA_023014485.1. NCBI lineage: Eukaryota > Metazoa > Arthropoda > Malacostraca > Isopoda > Cirolanidae > Bathynomus > Bathynomus jamesi. The sequence goes on from JAJOZX010010097.1 coordinate 444, forward strand.
TGCATTACCATTTAGAAGCTATAGACATTACCCCTAACTATACTTAAATACGAACAACTTCCTACCCGATTTGTCACCTTAGAAACATCACCTAATTGTACTCAGCACCAAAGATTAGGTCAGATAGGAAAAAAAATGTCTAGGCCAGACCAAAGCAATACGAACAGCCGCGTTGGTTCGTTTATGACTTGCTTTCCATTCAGCTTAGATTTAGTGATATTTATCCTTTAGTGACTTTTAGACTATAATACATACACGTCACCTCACCCTCAAAGGAGGCACCTAAGAACTACGCCTTGTATAAGCCAAGATGAAGCTTTAACATCTATCTCATTGCTAACCAGTTGTCCCATAATAGCTTCTAATTTTGAATAAAATTTTTCCGTATCACTATGGTTATCTTTTACAGGTGCAAAATCAATAATTTGTTGAGATAATTCAAATATAATCTCATCTTTATTAATGTAATTACGTTTCAAGAGATCAATAGCTACTCATATGAATTCCCTACAGCTGGTAAATAGGCTATCATGTTATAGGCTGGACCTTTAAGGAAACTAGTTAAGTAGCTAAACTTATCAACAGTTGGAATATAAGGTTTATTACCTATTAAACTCTCAAATTTTTCAATGAAAAATGGAATTGTACCGTGTCCCCATCAAATGTTGGTACTAGCAAAGTGGGTAACTTAGCCCCAAATTCTTGTGACGGGATTTGGCACGCCACTTAAATTTTGTTGAAGGTTAGCTCTACTTTGATTAAAATCAGAAATAGGTTTATTGGTGTTAAGTCGGTCAAACGAGACTGTAGTCCCCTTATGTGCTGTTCAAATGAGATTACCTGATAATCATTATCAGAGTAAAGGTCTGTAAGTTGTTCATCAGCCATTTCGGGTTCAACTAACTCTGAAATACTCTCATCAATGGCTATTATGTCCTTCTTTTGTTTATCCAATTTAAGAATTACATACTCTAAATCTTCCTTACCTGGTTGTGTAATATTGTTAAAAGTGTTGATAGCCTTAGTAACAGCACCCAACTTTCCCCTCTTTTTCTTTATAATTTTTTCAATTCCTCACTGTCCATGTTTAAGTCAAAATTGTTTAACTGGGGATGTAATGAAATATAGGACAAGAAGAATTACCAGAGACAAGAGATCAAATAAATTGAGTAATCAGATAAAATAGTCAAGTTTTAAATTTAGTAAATCCCCCCAAGTATTTATGTGTCACTCAGGTCAAAGCTTATAAGAGAATGGGACTCCTTAAATGTAAAGGTTTCCTAGTTAGGCCCTATGTTGTAGACCTAATTAGGCAAGTTTGTTAATTTAGGCTTGATTAGGTTAGGTTTAGGCTAGACCATTTAGCCTAATTCTGCAATTTTTGTTAAGTAAGGTTAAGGTATGTAAATTCTCCACGCGGGCCACCAATGTTAAAAATGCTCTGTATGAATTGGTCCCCGATTAACCCACCCCTAATATCTCTAGTCAACTATAGAGTAGATTAAGTCTAGCCTTGTAGGGGTCAGCCTAGAGATTCCGGAAATGGTCCAGAGCGGGCAGATAAATTGAGGTCCACAGTATGATTCCTCACCAAATTAGGTTATGGCAATCTACCTTCACCTTTGTTGAGCTATGAGTTGATGCTAGGTCTTAGACCACAATGTAGGCCTAATTTGTCTGACCAGCTTAATTTACGGCGTTTACTTCTAACTGGGTTAAAAACACAAATAGTCACTTAGCTGGTTATTAGAGAGTCCCTTTTCCCCTTTTGTTTAATTGTTGAGAGCGTACTTGCTGGTGGATATCTTTTTCCGTTGTTTGTTCTTCTCCCTTCTCTCGTTCCGTCTTGTCGCCCCGTTCCTCGTTTCCTTCTCCATTCTCCTCCTTTTCGCGGGCTTTTTCCACCAGCGTCCTCTTGGTTTTTTCGGTTGGTTGATCGGTAATGTATATCTATTACCGAGCACGCTCTTGTCACACAGTATATAAACACTATTGTGGAGAATAACTCTGGTGAGCAAACAATTGGTTTCATCCACCCAGTATTGATATAAAAGGAATTTAATAATTGTTAGATTAACTACCTTCCTACTCAGTGAACCATTTTCGTTACCTCCCAAATACCCACACATCAGTTTTCCATACCTCACTATGTACAAATAGCATTTCAGGTTGAAAAGTTATAAGTAAAGTTAGGTATAATTTATAAAGTATAGCCGAGTTAAACTACAAAACTATTCGAAATTATATCTCTGGTAAGAAAAGATGAAAAAAGAAAATATGTTGGAATTCCAGTCAAACTATGACTAATCTTTACTTTCATTAATTTAGAAGAAGACTTCCGTGTAGCAGAGTGGCGCAGTGGAAGCGTGCTGGGCCCATAACCCAGAGGTCCGTGGATCGAAAACATGCTCTGCTATGGAAACTTTTTGTAGTATTAATTTTGAACACTTTTCTTACTCTTTGTTTTTGTCTGACTGTGAATAGAAGGATCAGTGATATTAAAGCGAGTGTGTATATATATATATATATATATATATATTGAAATTCAAAGTCTATTCAGCAAAGAATAGAAGTGACAGAGTTCTACAATTTTTAGATATTTGTTATGACGACTTCATATATTCAGAGTACTCTCATTTGAATATGCCCTTGGAAGCATGAAGGTCTTTTGGGCAAAATTAATGGTATTTACCTTATTTACTACGTAAAACTAGTGAAAGTGGCGAATAATAATAATAAAGACAACAAAAAAATAATAATAATAGTAATCTATATTATAATAAGAGAGCTGTCCCTGTCCGTCCGTCCGTCCGTCCGTCCGTCACACTTTCAGAAATTGTGAGAAAAAATTGTGAGAAAAAAATTCAGAAATTGTATTACGGGCGGCAATGTGAAGCTCAAGATTTCATGACTGTTCTTTTCTGTAGTTTAGCAATGGGGGAAGGGTGGGGGTGGGGGTAATGGGGGATGGGTGTGGTAATGGGGGGTAATGGGGGAGGGGGTTAGCCCCCAAGTTGCATGAATGGGGTGAGGAGGTTTTGGGAGATACCAGATTCAGAAATGTTGACACAATGTGAAGCTCAAAATTTTCACGGCTGCGTTCTTTTCTGTAGTTTAGCCTGTCTAACCGTCAGCGAAGCGACGGGAACTGTACTAGTAATAATAATAATAAATACAATATAAAGTTTACAAAATGTTACACGATTTTAAACTAATAATTTATTGTATATTTCGTAGAAAATATTCTGTAAAACAGTGGAAGTGGCAAGTAATGGTAATAATGACAACAAAAATAATAATAATAATAATACTAATAATATAATAGCAATAATAATAGTAAATAGTGAATAGTGAATAACCTTTATTGGTAAAATAAGTACCATACTTTTACAAATTAACAATGACGTAAATAATTGTGAAACTGGATTATTTATTTTATTCAAAATTTACAAAATTTTACATAATTTTAAATTAAATGATTTATTATGTATTGAATAGAAAATAAATGCTGCTTAATAAAAAAATATAGAAAAGAATAAATTATATACGGTATATATATATTATATATATATATATATATAATATATATTATAATATATATATATATATATATTATATATATATATATATATATGAAAATTATTTCACGAAAGTAACACGTGAATAATATTTATGGTGAAAATAACCATGGAGCACCATTTTGTTTCCTTTTTCCTTCTTTTGTGGTTATGCTCATCATATTATATATATATGAAAAATTATTTCACGAAAGTGACACGTGAAAATATTTATGATGAATAAAACCACGAAGGGAAAAGAAACACAAAGTGGTGCTCAAGCGCTTTCGTCTAATATATATATATATATATATATATATATATATATATATATATATATATATATATATATATATATATATATATACAGGAGTCCCAAAAAAATGTATACACACTTTAACAGCTGATAGCTCAATTGATGTTTCTTTCTTTCCAAGTTAAACCCATTAGAATTAATAATGGCAGTCAGACTAAGCTTTGAACAAAGGAAATTCATTCTAAAATGCTACTGGAAGTGTGAAAACGCAGTTGAAGTGCAAAGACAGTTTAGGAGGGAGTTTCAAACAGATCCACCAACGCGACTTACCATCACTCGAATTAGAGATAAGTTTGAAGCCGATGGAACTGTTCAGAATGTCCACAAGAAGCGTTCCGGAAGACCACGGACATCGACAAGCCCCACAAAGCAAGAAAGAGTACTGGAAACGTATCACCAAAGTCCAAGAAAATCTGTGCGGCAAGCGAGTCGTGAGGTAGGAATTTCAGAATCGTCTGTCCAACGCATTTTGAAGCGCTGTCAATGGAAAAGTTACATTCCAAGATTAGTCCATGCTATTAATGAAGATGATGATCCGGACCGAAGAGTGGAGTATTGCGAGTGGTACTTGGCACGATGTGGATGTGGATTGGACGAAGGGGTTTCGTAGAATACCCTCCGCGTTCACCAGACCTCACACCACTAGACTTTTTTTTATGGGGATACTTAAAAGACAAAGTCTACGCTATAAAACCTGCAACAGTCGCTGAATTGAGAGCAGCCATTGAACGAGAACGCACACAAATACCAAACGAAATGTTTCGTGATGTTTGCGATTCCATTGCTTCGCGTTATCAGCAGTGCCTGGACCAGAACGGACGTCAGTTTGAAAACAGGCGTTGACAAAACAATTAAATAATGTCTGTAGATTCTATTACATTTTGAAAATGAAATGTATTTTAATAAACACTGCCTTTATAAGTATTTAAAGTGTGTATACATTTTTTTGGGACGCCCTGTATATATATACAGCGTGTCCCAAAGAAATGTATACCCACTTTGTTCCATAATACCAGCTATGAGGATAATAAATATATTACTTTTTATATGTTTTTCAATAAAGAATTTTCTCCTGAATCTAAATATGTAATTATTTTTATTAAAAATTGAAGAACAAAAAAGTTACAGATGTTTAAATTATAATTATTATTTTCGAGATTCATGTGCGATATTTTCTAATATTTTAACCGACTTTTGAGATACTTATGTTTAGTGTTGATATTGAAGCATAAATGTTGTAATTATTAGTTAATTCAAAAAATTTACAAATTCCATGGTTAAATGACACTTTATCTAAGATGTTCGACGTCTTCCAGAACGTTGTTTTTGTAAGTTTTGCACAGTGCCGTCAGTTTCAAACTTATCTCGTATACGTGCAAAAATATTAGAAAATATCGCACATGAAGTCTCGAAAATAATAATTATAATTTAAACATCTGTAACTTTTTTGTTTTTCAATTTTTAATAAAAATAATTACATATTTAGATTCAGGAGAAAATTCTTTATTAAAAATCATATAAAAAGTAATATATTTATTATCCTCATAGCTGGTATTATCGAACAAAGTGGGTATACATTTCTTTGGGACACGCTGTATATATATAACCTTGTTGTTAACCTTGTTGCTGTTTCGTGCGTTGGTCTCTCTTCACACGGAGTTGACCTCCGTAAATATAACCTCCTCCGCTGGTGGCCCCGCCTTTAGGTCTGGCTTGGTGGAGGAGCGAGTCGCTTTCTTGCGCTCTCCAGCGTACATAGCCAGGTACACCCGGCTCATCTGGTACCGGCCTGAGCCAGGCATGTAGTCTTCTTTTGAAGACTTCAACTTTGACCCCTGTAACGTTTCTGAGGTCCTTTGGAAGCTGGTTGAAAAGTCTTGGCCCCCTGACAACCAAGCTATTTTTCTTGTCGGACCTTTAATTTGGGAACACTACACATTCTGCCTTTCCTATTTTCCAGTGTTGTTTGAATGGTAATTGGGTTTAGTTTTAGGTTTGGTACCAGTTTTTCGATCATTTTCCATATGTAGATTATGGTGTACCGCTCTTTTCTGCTTTCCACGGAGTACAGATTTAGTTTACGTAGTCTTTCCAGAAATTGAGTTCTTTGCAGCTATCAATCTTGGCTGTGAAATGACTCTGCGTTTCTTCTAGTTTATTAGTTTCTTCCTTTTTATATGGGGACATCAGATCTGAGCAGTATTTAAGTTTTGGTATAATCAGTGTTTTTAGCAGGGGAATCAGTACTGTCCTGTCCCTTCTTTCGAACGTTCTTAGTACCTATCCCTCTACTCTTTTTGCTTTATTTATCGCTATCTGATTTTGTGTTTCGAATTTCGCAGCATCTGTCATTACTACCCCCAGATCGATTGCTGTCGTGCTTCTCTGAATTTCCTGTCTAACTGGAGCATAATATGCAGTCTAAGTTCCTCTTTTCTACGATATTTCAAGAACTGAAATTTCTCGCTGTTAAATGACATGTTGTTGTCTTTTGACCACTTGTATATTTTGTTCGTGTCCCTCTGTAAGGCCTCCACTTTATTTACATCGCTGATTTTTCTACTGATCTTTGTATCATCTGCAAAGGATGTTACTATACTGTTGGTGTTTACTCCACTGTCTATGTCTGTTAGCATGATAATGAACAGGAGTGGGGCCAGTACTGTCCCTTGTGGTACTGAGCTGCGTACTTCCGATTCTGATGATGATATAACTTGAATTTTAAAGACCTGTAGACGTTCTTTGAGGAAGTTGTGGATCCATTTTCCTAATTTGCCTGTTATTCGCATGTATTTCATTTTATGTGCTATTATACCGTAATCACATTTACTCTGGTGAGCAACCAATTGGTTTCATCCACCCAGTTATTGAAATAAAAGGAATTTAATAATTGTTAGATTAACTACCTACCTACTCAGTGAACCATTTTCGTTACCTCCCAACTACCCACACATCAGTTTTCCATATACTGGGGGCCCCGGGAGATAAAAATCTTGGTGTCATTGTCACCAATTTTTATGTCTGAGTATAGACTAGCTAACTATTTGACTGTAAATGCCTGTTAATCTGATTAACAGTGACTATCCTCACCTTCTCATGGAGAACATGTAGCATTTAATTAGAAGAGAAAATATACATCCATAAGATGAAACTGTCTATGGTCTTTACCATAAGAAAAGGAAAAGTGAAAGTTAGACGATGAAATTACAATTCCCCAGCATCTATTTTTTGTTGTAAAATTAGTCGCGCCTTTAACGCTGTTTGTCGGTGAGGTCTTGTGTCTGTCAATGTTGTAGTAGGATGCGTTACCACTCCTACTGTCAAAGGAATAGTTACTGGAAGTTCAGTGTCTCCAGGTGTTACTGTCGGTGGAAAGGGTTCTCCAAAGTCCATTGTTTTGGGTCCAGACTCTAAGGGGTACAAAAGAGAAATGTCTCTTGTTGTGTCACCCGTTGAAGTCCTTAATTTGACCACTCTTGTTACCCCGTCTGCCCCTGGTCTGAGTTCTAAAACTCTAGCCAGAGGCCAGTATTGTCTTGGCGTACTGTCATGTATGAGAACAAGGTCCCCTACCTTAATTGTGTCAGACCAATCCTTCTTAGTCATTTGTTTATGTCTCTCCCTTAGACCCATCAAGTACTCAGTTTTCCACTGTTTAATGAAATGAGCTTTAACTCTAGTTAAGTGTTGTAACTTAGTCTGGAGTTCATCATGTCGTTGAGTCCAGTTTGGGTCTTCTGAAGAGTCTATATTGTAGTCCGGCAGGAGACTAACTTGTTCTCCCCGAATCAAATGATTTGGAGTTAATGGTTCCGGGTCATTAATGTTGTCACTCACATAAGTGAGTGGTCTATTGTTGATGATGTTCTCAATCTCAGCTAGGAGAGTGAGCAACTCAAACAAGTGTATCTGTTTTTTACCAATTGCTTTCTTCAAGCAATTCTTTACTGTTTGTATATTCCTCTCCCAGATAGAACCATACCAAGGAGAGGCAACCGGAATATACTTCCACTTTATGTTTGAATTTTGTATATATAATTGTGAGTTCATTGCTTAACAAGTCGTTGATGACTTGTTCACTAGCCTTGAAATATGTAGCATTGTCAGTCCAAACTGTCTTGGGTACTGAATATCGTGCACAGAATCTCTTAAAGACAGCAACAAAAGATTCTGCTGTAAGGTCCTCCACAACATCCAGATAAACAGCTCGTGAGGCAGCACATGTAAACAGTACAATGTACATTTTTTGTTCAGTGTCAACCACCCTACAGTCAATGCTCCTGTATAGTCAATGCCTACAGTCTCAAAGGGTCTGTTGAGAGTAACTCTCTCCTCTGGCAAAGCAGGAGGATTTGGTTTCTTATAGGGCCTAGCATGGATACGCCTACATGTGACACACTCACTCAGGACTGTTTTAACAGTGATCCTTCCCTTGAGTATCCAATAAGCTTTTCTTAATGCAGTTAGTGTCTGTGGTACCCCCATATGATGTACATCATTGTGTGTTTGTCTGATGATTAATGTTGTCAAATAGCTAAATCTAGGTAAAAGGATTGGATGTTTGCTTTTGTAAGACAGTTTTGATTTGTCTAATCTCCCTTTACACCTTAGAAGACCTTCCTCATCTCTGAACAAGTTTAGATCCACAACTACTGATGGTACAGGCTCTTTTGTTTGTTTCCCATTAGTCAAGAATTCTAACTCTTTATTGTACTCCTTTTGTTGTGCATGCCCTATCCAGTACTTGGTTGCAACTTCTGTATAATTATGATTGTTCTTATTTAGCTGTTTGTTAAGTGTAGTTAAACAGTTGTGAGCAAACCTCAGACAGTAGGCTGTGACCCTGACAAGTTTGCTGAAATCAGAATAATGTTCATAATTAGTGATTGGTTCAACCTTTTCATTTGAAAAGATTAAATTTAATGTCAAGTTAACTTGTTCCACAGGCCATTGGTCTGTATAACAGAGCCATTTATTGGTATCCGGAAAAATCATCGCCCACAATTCACCGTCCACAATTCATCGCCCACAATTCATCGCTCAGGATAATTCATCGCCCACAATTCACCGTCCACAATTCATCGCCCAGAAGAACAGATTGCTGCCCATCATCCACATATTTGGAAATTTCTGGAGTGCCTTAAGAAAGAACAAACTTTAAGTGAAATCAGAAATGAACAGTACATAGGTGGCCACGAACCTAAAAAGAAAAAGAGAAAATATCGCAATTGTGCTGAACGAATTCGAAGACTTGTCGAAAGCTACGATTCAAAGCATTGTATTGTCGAATATATAAGAGGGATAGCTCATATTTCATATTATAATGTGTTTTAGACAAAATAAAACGAAAAATGCCAGGTTAGGTCAACTGAATACCCGATTAGGTCAACTGAATGCCAGGTTAGGTCAACTGAATGCCAGGTTAGGTCAACTGAATGCCAGGTTAGGTCAACTGAACGCCCTTGAAGATTGGTTAGGTTAAGTTGTGATATTTTCGTTAAACGAAAATGACGAGAGCAAAAATACATAATAAACAGTTTGGTAGTCCCGATAATATGTAAGAACCAAAATCAACTTTTTTGTAAAACAAAGGTTCGTTAAAAGATCAAGAGAGATAGGCTTAAACCTAAATACCTTTGAAAAAAGTAACCACGATAATAGACATAATTTTCGCAAATACTTTTTATTGAGTATCGTTTTAATAAATAAATATTTGACACATTTCTTTTTTGTGGTTTTAGTAAATAAATATCGTTTCAAACATTTTCTTATTCATTCTTATTTTGTTGGTGTGAATATATATATATACACAGTATATATATATAGTACAGGGTGGGCCGTAAGTTTCCATACATAGGAAAATTTAAACGTTTGTTTTTATGTTTCAGATACCCTAAGAATATGCGTTTGTAAGATCTTGTTTACTGATGAAGCAAATTTTTACGTCAATGGAGAGGTTAATCGGCAAAACATACGTTATTGGAGTAATGCTAACCCTAACTGGCTGAGTCCGACGAAGATGCAAGGTGCCGGTAAAGTGATGGTGTGGGCCGGGATATGGGGTGACAGAATTATTGGACCAATTTTTGTCAGTGGAAATCTTAATGCCGAAAGGTATCTTAACATGTTGCAAGAAGAGATTTTCCCATCCCTGCTAAACGAGGAAGGTAACTTCCCAGTTTACTTCCAGCAAGATGGAGCTCCACCTCATTATGGTCTTCACGTGCGTCGGTATTTGGATCAGCAGTTTCCGGATGCTTGGATTGGTCGGCGTGGTCCTGTGGAGTGGCCTCCCAGATCCCCAGATCTCATCCCCCTTGATTTCTATCTTTGGGGGCACTTGAAGGCCATGGTGTATCAGGAAAAGATACGAGACATAAATCATCTAAAGGAACGTATCACCAACGCCATTACAAGCATAACGTCAACTGTGCTAATGCGTGTTCATCAACAGTGGGGAACACGTATTGAAATGTGTTTTCAAAACAATGGCAACCATGTAGAGCATATTATATAAATAAAAATGGTTGTCCATAAAAAAATGTTTATTTTTCCTATGTATTGAAAATTACGGCCCACCCTGTACATATATATATATATATATATATATATATTATATATATATATATATAATGTATATATTAGGGTGTGACATTTGCCCCAACTTTGTCCTACAATGCTGTTCAAAATTTTGGTGTTGCATATTGACATAAAAAATACCCACGTGCAATTTTGAAGATTCATGCATATTCGAGTGAGCACCAGCAATTTGAAAAATAGCGATTTTGCTTATACGGCATACGCGCCTATATATGAGATTACACAACCATCATAAGGGATATTAACACAAATCATTTGCCTGTCTTAATTAAAAGCTGTTATCACTAACACAAAAAAGTTAATCATTCTTATTCTCTCATGGTACATTAAGGGGTTTTATCATATATTCACAAGGTATTATTTCTCTAGAGCAAGAAACCATGATTTCTGTTCGGAAACAGATGATCGTTTGCGCTGATTAGGAACGCGGAGTCTGTCATTTTCAACTACTTGAAGGACTTCTTGAAAGCGCTCCTCATCCCTGGCAACATTAAGAAAGTCATGGCAAAGTTTTACACCACGCTCTGCAGCCTCATTGACGACCTGAAGCTTGTCCACAACCCGTTTCATGTTCAGGTAGTCGTCATGATCCGCCCACTCACTGGCTGGACTGTGGAGAAACTGATAGGGCATGCCTAAAATGGTGAAGAACCGGCTTGAGTCAGGCCCAATTAGGTCCACCAGGGCAGTGCCACTTTCTGGACAGGGGGAAGATATGGCTTTCCATAGCCCCCATGATTGAGCCCCACTCTCTTAGTAACTTCAGTGCCTTCATGGCAAAGAAGGGCCTTCCTCATCTCCTCTTTTGTCCTTTCTTGTACTTGGGACGAGAACAAAGCCAGTGGGGCCAACTCCTCAGTTAGGTACCAAGTGTGTCTACCGAGTGCCACACGTGCTTTGTCAACTATTGTGGCGTCATATGGGGCAAATTCAGCCAAGGTTTCAACCAAATTCAAGTCATTCAGTGGCGCACTTGCTGGAACGGGGCAAACAATCCACCATGGGACATAAACAGCGACTGTGAACACAGCAAACCGTTCTAACTTGCTGATTTGACTTTTAGTCACAACCTCGGCTTGGGAAACTGCTCTTTGATCTGGCCTGACAAAAGAACAATCTTGAGGGTATAGAGCAGTTTAGCCATCCACCTTGCTCTGTGAAGTGCGCCGGGGTAGACCATTGTGAAGTTCACTGGCTCGGATCCTTTAGTTACAAGCAGCAGACAAAGCTCTACCAGCTCCTTGTAGTCGCCACGTGTAAATGGTTGGGCTAGAGATTCACGGAAGAAGTCAGCCATCTCCTGCTGGCGCTCATGAAACACTCCAGGCATTGCGGGGTAGTAGTATTTCTTTTTTTCATTGTACGCCAGTTGAGAGAAATGGTTCTTGAACCTAGAAATGCAATTATTGGGATTATTGTATTTCGTACTAATCTATAATATTGTTTTAGGGGTATTAAGATTGATATGATCGATCATTTGCTTGGTGTTAGTATATCTTATAATGTTATTTTGTAAACTTATGACTCACCTCTGGAAAACCATTATGTTTGGACTTGAAGAGCCCTCCACTTTCAAGCAATCCCAGCAAACACCTAGGATGACTTCGCCCACATGCCTGCGACAGGCGCACCAGAATACGGCACGCTCTAATTCCTTTTGGAGGGAGACGCAAGCAGCTGTTTTTTGTCCTGAAAAAAAAATGTAATTGTAGTTTAAGGCCACCATTTCAGGCACGTGCTTTTTGCAGATTTCTGTTAAATCATTCACTGTATTTTGGTATTAATGTCGTGATAAATTCACGCTGATGTTTGAAATAGGTTTACCTGTATTGTATGAAGTTGTGTCGAAAACCATACCAACGACATTCTGTTCACACTCCCAATCGACCAGAAGTTGTTTGGTTGCTGTTGATATCAAGTCTCCTTGAACCAGGCCAGCTTTTTGAGTCAAATGCGGAAGAGGTGGGACTCCAAGAAGCTTTGTGCATTGACACCAGACACAAGAATGGGCAGGCGGTCATCAGTGCCTTTGGAATCCAGCGTGTCCATAAGTTTACCATCCCAGTGCACCAGTACTTTGTCTGATGGTTGCCATTCATCCATGATTTTTAAACTTATTTCTGACACGATGGAAGCTCGGTATCGGTGGGCCGTCCTTGCATTTAGACTCAGCTTTGATGTATCTCCACCACATGCAGATACAAGGGAGTACACAATTGCACTCAGCTGGGTCGGCGAGATGTTGTTTCGAACACTGCATGAAACAAGTTCTGCCGACTTCAGAATATCATGGGGCACAAAAATTGAAACTCCCTCTTTCACTGTTCTCCGATGTTTTCTCTTTGGTTCAGCAGTGCTGGCCTCATCAATGTCATCGTCCTCATCAGAGCTAATAGGTGAATCAATATCAGCCTGTACATTCTCAGCATGATCACATTGCTCTCTCTCTTGTCGCTTCTCTTCTCGCATCTGCCTTTTCTGTCGCTTCTGAACCTTTTCTGTGAGTACTTTGTTTACCCCAGAGTAGGTAGCTACTCTGTCACTTAGCATTTTTCATAAAGAGTATGTCAGTATCGATGGCATCTTGTTCGGCCTGAGTTTTCCCCTTTTTCGCAGCCGCCATGTCTTTCAACACTGTGTTCTTATAAAATTTCATCGTCAGGCTCAATTCTGATTTAAACTTCATAATTCCAGGATCATCAGCCCGTCTTCTATCCTCATTCTTTTTCATAAGCATCATGTAGTCTTTGTCATAGTAAGTTTTAATCACTCGGCCAATATTGTTCCTGCCTGTAATGGTCGGGACATTCGCCTTCTGGTAATGCAAAAGCACATTGTCAATGGTGGCAGATAAAGCTGGTCCCAATGCATATCCCGAAGGTTTGCTAACAGACATAGTAAGACCTGCCTATTAGTTGGCAGTTTGTAGCCCTTTATTTCCTTTTCTTCTTCTCGGGGTACGGTGCCCAATAACATTCTGACATACTCATCATCTTGCCGTGTATCCATGATTAAATTCTCTATTCACAACATCAAATCACTGTCAAGGGAAAAGAAAAGAGCATCATTAAAATTAAATGCAATAAAATAATACGTGGAAAATTTGTGGGTCAGCGTTCCAGACCCGGAAATGAAAATCTGATAAAATGTGCTATTTTCACACTTATTTATGAAGTTCATAAGCTGAAATAACAATACTTGCTGGTACGACGGTGCTAGCTCAAACATGCACCGATCTCCGAGAAAATTTACAGGGTGTTTCCTAGATAAATGCACAACACTAAAACTTTGAACAGCATTGTAGGACCATTTTTTGATTTTTGGAGGGCAACGGTCACACCCTAATATATATATATTATATATATATATATATATATAATATATATATATATATATATATGTTATACACAAGCCACTCGATTTCCCATAATACCCCATGTTTTATCTTCAATATTTAAAACAGCCCTTGAGATAAACCTCGAGTTTTCTTTGTTCTTAAATGCTTGCCTCGGTGCGTTTTGGACTCGTAGGAGGGATGGAGCACGAAAACAGAAGCGGACCCGTTAGAATAGATCTGGCGCTTCGTCGGGAGAGTGAAAGGCCGAGTGGCGCCTGGAATTTCTCCGAGTAGGCCTTGAAGGGATTTGCTCATTAAAGACTAAATTTGAGAGAATATTGAGATTTTTGAGGTTTTTGAGGTTTTTGAGGTTTTGAGGTTTGAGGTTTTTGAGTTTATGAGGAAATGTTGAGAGCCGTTAGCCTAAACTACTGCGAGGGATGTAGTGGATGAGCAACGATAGAACTTAAGTTATTTAATTAATGTTAAGACTAGTTTAAGAAAAAACCTGAACTTAACCGTACTATATTTCAAATTCGAGACTGAACTTGTAACCAAATGTGACTTAAATTTATTGATTAAAAGCTATTCAAACCAACTATTTCATTGTCAAATACACACTACACTAAAATCGGGTGTACAGAAGTAAGCGGAAGATAAAGAATTCACGCAGAGGGTCACTAACTTAAAGAAAGATCTATTATAACTTCAATTTACTCATCGAGCATTTACAGTGACCTTCGAGAATAAACAATTTGTAATAAGGATCCGTCTCCCCTGACAACGGACATTTTTTATTCTTATTTAGAAACTGGTGAAGAAGTAGGGGATAAACGGATTTTTTATTACAACTGGTGTCAGGTGTGGGATCTTCCTTTTCTGATCCCCCCCCCCAAAACCCCAAGTGAAAAGTGACAAAAAGTGCTCTCCAAGTGTGTATATGAGGACTACCAGCTCGCAACAGACAGCGACGGAAGACAACGTGAGGGTCACACGATCGAGAACCACTGCGTGGGCTGCTACTGCTCAGGCCGAGTCGACATCGCAACTTGCTACTGGACACCAAGCCACAGGAGGAGTAAACTTTCCCACCAACGCGGAAAGAGAGGTAAGCGACCCATCTTGTGTTGCGAAAGGTTTTAGAGGACGAGTGGAGAGCCTCCCGATAGAGGGCAGTCCCCCTAAATTAACCCCATTAAACCTTCATTTCTTTCCCCCAAAATTTTGATATAAATAGAGTACCTTTCCTTCCAATCGGTTCCCCTAGACTCGAGTTTGAGACTGATCCGGTTCCGAACCTATGTTTAGTACAATTTAGCGATTCAAATTCGGTCGAGTTTTGGCCGATCTCATTCGAGAACATGCCTCTTGGCCAAGAAGAAATCAGTCCCAACCATGTATCAGCAACCACTCCCTACACCAGTGGTTCCCAAACCGTGCGCCGCGGCGCACTGGTGTGCCGCGAGATGTAATTAGGTGCGCCGCGAGAGTAAGATTATATTTCAAAATGTGAAAAATACAAACTGAAATTCGTAATAAAGTATGTATAAATACCTCTTTTGAATAAATTTTCGAATTTATGTACAAAGTGCGCCAAAATATGTTTACTTGTTCTAAAGTGCGCCGTGAGTAAAAAAAGTTTGGGAACCACTGCCCTACACACTTCCCTCATCCCTAGGTTTCCCCTTTCTATCCAGGGTATCCTCACTTGTATTCCCCCAATGTAGGCTTCCCCAATCCACACGTTAATATTGTGTCGTATAACACTAGTAATGCACCCAAATTCCACACAAAAAATGCCGGGTATAAGCACGCTCGATGTCTTCTATGTGGGGACAGGGAACACCTAGCTCCTCAGTGCCACCTGATTGAAAAGGTGAAGATATTGCAGGAGAGGGCAAGGGTGCGTGAAAGGGAAGAGAGCTATAGGCGAGAGAATGAAAGAGATCATCGGAGGGAATGGACCCCAAGAGGAGACCGACGGTATGAAGATTACGAAAGAAGAGGAAGTAGGTACTCTTCCCCTTCCGAATATTCGAGAAGACGGAACTTCTCGCCGTATGAGAGAAACAGAGATAATATGGTAACCCAAGATACGACAACAGGTATGAGGGTAACCCCAGATATGATAACAGGCATGAGGGTAACCCAAGATACGACAACAGGCATGAAGGTAACCCAAGATACAACAACAGGCATGAGGCTAACCCAAGATACAACAACAGGTATGAGGGTAACTCCAGATACGACTACAGACATGAGAATCGGTACGAAAATCGATACCGCTCTCCGTCACCCTATGAACAACGAAGAAGAAGGGACTATTCCCCTTACGACAGAGACTACTCCCCTTATGACAGAAGAAGCGGAGGTTACCCCTCCCCCGACAGGAATGGAGGCAGGTATCCCGACAGAAGAACGGACCAAAGTCCGTCACCCTATCGGAGATACAATAAGGAAAGAGAACCTAACCGCGGAAGACGCCCAGAAAAAGAATGGAAAAAAGGGCGAGATGATTCTCCGTGGCCCCGAAGAAATGACCCCTCAACCGAAAGGGACCTTTTCCCCGTCGAGAGTCATTTAAGGAGGAAGAGCCGACACACAAGACAAAAGAATTTAAATTGAAGTCGATATTGGTAAGGAGAAAAGAAGACAAAGGCAGGGACTGGGACAAAAGAGATAAAGGTGAAAAAGTGAAAGTGAACGAAAGAAATGAAAGACGCAGCTTCAATAATGATACGAAAGAGCAGTGTCTAAATGTTTATGAAACGAGCAATATTGAAAGTGCATATACAGTGCAAGAGGACGAAGCGAGTCTGCAGAGTAATTTGACCTTGAGAGCGGAGTCTGCATTAGGCAGACCTCATAACGAGTGCGAGGAAAGAACAGAAAGTGACCTTGACTTTGAGGTAGAATCTCGGTCAGAGGACACAGACGAGGTGAAAACGATAGCGGTGTGTAAGAGAAGAATGTATGAAATGTTCGAATTAAGCGAGAAAGAAATGGAAAAAATGCAGGAATTAAAATCTGAGAGCTCGATGAATGACAGTGTGATAGATGAGAATACGAAAAACCGAAGGGAAATTGATCCCCCCACGGAAGCACAATGGGTAAACGGAGAAGATGACGTGTGTTCATGTGACGTAAGTATGAGACCTATATTGTCTATATTGTGGGAACGGAAGTAGTTTGAATCTGGTGAATGACGATATAAACTGCGAGATTAAATTAAAAATAAAAACGAGTGAGGAGAACACCGTGATAATGGACGCGGATGAAATGGCTATACAGGAAATGACGGAGTTCAGCGAAAGAGACATAAATGAAGTAACTTCCTCGAATGATTGCCCCTGTGAATTGACCAGGGTAGAAATAAACGAAAGTTGCGTGAGGGAGAATGCAGAGCAACAAATAATGAATGAAAACGGTCCCATGTGTCCCTTGAACTTTTGAACGAAGGGGCCGGTGTTTGTTTAACGAGGAAAGGGTCAATTGACACTGTTGAATTTCGACCCCAAGTCGAAATTACGAATCATAGCCGTAAGGCGGTAAATGACGAAGTCCTAACCACCGTGGGACAAATAGAAACAAAAATAGGCATTGAGAGCGAGAAATATGATCTTACTGCGTTGCTCGTTGAAGAATTGCCTGAGCGATTAAACTTTATTTTAGGGGCTGATTTCATCCGAATAAACCTCATACAAATTGCAGGTAAAGGCACGGGGTTTGTGGCTTACACAAATGAGATCCAAATCCCCTTGAGTACGAAATTGATGGGAGCCCCTAACCAAGAAGACCAAAACACGGAGAGAAAAGAGGTAAACAACCTCCCTCTCCCATTAATACGAGGGTCCACTACCATTGCCCCTTTAGCTGGAGCAATTTTAGAAGTACGGACTCCTTCCCCGTTGAAGGAGGGATCCACTCTAATCGTAGAGGCGAGAGAAACCCCTTTAAACCTGAGGGTAGAACCGCAACTAGTTTTCGTGAACGAAGAAAGGAATGTATCCGTTATCGTGCGAAATGAATCCGCCAACGATAGAGTTAAAGTTATGAGAGAAAGGACAAAGCTGGCGGGAGAAGTTTTACAATACTGCAATTTCGAAGGGAAAACACCCTGTAGCGCGCCAAACGAATGCTCTTCCAACGGCGAAGAACCCAAGAAAGAAGTGAGTAAAAAAGAGATCAATCAAGTCATGAACCATAAGCGTAAATGGTCTGAAGATGAAATTTCAGAGGAAAT
The DNA here is from genome assembly GCA_023014485.1 of Bathynomus jamesi. Taxonomy (NCBI): domain Eukaryota; kingdom Metazoa; phylum Arthropoda; class Malacostraca; order Isopoda; family Cirolanidae; genus Bathynomus; species Bathynomus jamesi. Next base: position 18,497 of record JAJOZX010010097.1, read on the forward strand.
TTATAACATGGAAAGGATGAGCGAATTCTCGTCAACCCCTAAGTCTGCAGAGCCGGAAAGAAGGGAAGTACGAAAATTTGTGAAAGATACTAAAGTAGACCCCGAAGAAGGGAATGGATTAAAAACCCTTCTTAAGGACCATATTGGACAAAAGAGGAGAAAATTAAACGAGACCGAAATTGCAACCGAAAAAGAAGAAACGAACGAGATGAATCACGTACGCCCGAAGAATAAACGCAATTATAGTGACGAAACGAAGAGGAAAGGGGAGATAACGAACGAACCGCACCGTTTCCCGTCGTTACGACGAAACGAATAGTTTGCGGTTACACGCAGGTCGACCACCAGAACTCATTTAAAAGTCCTGGTTGCTGGTCTAGAAGATGAACTTATCGGCTAACGTTTAGGAGACGATCGAACGAGTAAACAAGACACGCACACGAATTAACCAAAGGGAACAAATGGGTTAAACTCTTCCCGGGACAATGAAGAAAAATGTTCTTTCCTTTTAAATCTTTTACCACTTAATATAAAATCAAATTAATCTCCCCCCCCCTCCGAAAGCTGACTGAAAGGCATGATTCATGTTGTAGTTAAAAAATGTTCATATAACTATACGTGTTTATTATTATTTTTTTTTCATGTAGCATACATTTTTCACTGCATATCGTTTATAAAATATTTCATGTTCTAATATCGTGACGTCTGACTCAGAGTTTGATGAGTAAGAGGTTAGCGTGAATGCATAGATAGCATGTTTCACGCGTCCGAATCAACTCTCTTTAAATTCCTTGAATTCAAGGGAATCGAGTGGAAAATTTATAAAAAAGAATTCATTAAGATTTCGAGATAAGAAATTTTCTTGTTTATCATTGCTCACATAAAATATTTTTGTTTTGTCTTAACGAAATTACTCCTGAATTAATCATGACCCCCGTCCTTTTTAACCTGATGCATTATACACGTTGGGGCGCAAACCTTCTAAAATCACGGAGTCCCTTTTTCGACCGATGAGCCCCTAATTTTACAAGGCCCCACGTTCACTTTCAGCGCACGTCTCAGTCTGAAGCCCAACTATCGAAGCCTGCTGATCCTGAACCACCTCGTGATTTCGAGATCACGTATATCGTGAACTCTTCATTTACGAAAGAAGCCTTACACCACTTCAATGCTTCCTTGTCACGAGGAATAGACCTCTGGGATGTGACTGGATACCTCGACGAGTCACCCTCAAGAAGTCAGACGAAGGAACGACCTCCTTCGTCTCCTACTCTACCCTCACCCTTGGTTTCGTATTGGGAATCGCCGTCATCGGAATTGCGACCTGAGAGACGATGCTGTCTCCGAGATCCTCCACCGGTACCAACTGCCAGGTTTAAATCCCTGCATCGGGCCCCCCGGAAGCTCAGGTGACCCGATCGCCAACGCCCCCAAGAAGTCCCCCTCATGAATTTCGCTTTTCACCGACGAGCCCAAGTTTCGTCAGAAGATTGTCCCCAGCAATTCAGTCATATCGTACGCCAGAATCAGCACCTAACGTTGGCTACGAGGAAATGGGCATTCCCGTAATTAAGACTTAAACCATTTCTCCCATCTGGCCCCTTTGCGTTTTTCCCCATTTCTAATACTTACGAAAAAACGACCGAATGAAGGTAGTTTAATTAATTGAATTAAATTTACATGGTAGAATTGAATTGCTAAAGAAATAACTTCATTCGGTAGTTAGTGCGTAACTAACTAATAATTAATGATAAGTGTTTAATTTAATTAAATAAGTAATATTTTCCTTTAGTGATTAGTGCTTAACGAATTAGTGTTCGATTTACGAGCCTCACTGAAATGACCTCTCGTTGTGCAACTTATAAATTTCTTCGTCTGTGTATTTCAATTTTCTCCCTGCTATATCGCTTTCCTTTACTTATTTCAAAAACCATATTAACTCATAATACCATTATAATATCATTATGATTTCTAATATCGTCCTTTGTCATAAAGCGAGATTGCGAAAGTCTCTCGAAAGCAACTTTCTGCAATGCTGACGATGCGGGTAAGGCTTGCAGTCGAATTAATTGCTGACGCACCTGATAACTAAATTATACTGCAAAATATAAATTCATATAATTCATTCAGTTAACTAATAATGTAGGCCCTCGTAAATTAGGCTTTCGTCTTTCGGTTGAGTATTTAAATTTTAGTATAGAAAAAGAAGAGTTTTTCCATTTTTACTTATAAAATTTATGAACTTTATGGGATTTATGAAAATTAATTAGTCATCCCTTTGAAAAACTGTCGTTAGGCGCCTGTCGTACGAATTATTTCATGATGTTAACGTAAATGAAAATGAAACTATATTGAAGGCTGATCCGTTTCCCCATTGGATTATTTAATTTAGGGAAAGGCGTTGCCCTTATAAGGCATTCAGAAATTAAAATTTTCCGTATAATGGAATCTTCTTGCTATGTGTTTCTCTTCTTAAACCTACCCTTTCCTTGATTATATATTGGTTATGCGGTGAGTAAACAAACATTTTCAGTACTCATGGTATTTATTCTATGAATGTAATTTTCAGAATAAATCCGCATATGTTGTTTAACTCACAGTATTTATTATGTAAATTTAATTTTTAGCTTATTGATTTGACAACTTTAAATTTATTCATAAATAGTAAACAAGTTTAACTAGGTTAATGTTCAATTGAATTTCTCATATTTTCATTGTAACTACGAGTTCTAACGTATCTGATAGACATAAGTAACCTAAATTCGTGTTTTGAGAATTGCCTCTCCACTACGAATCATTTTCGCTCACGGAGCATTTATCTTTCCGTATTCACGGACCATGGAAGTCCTTCGTTCGGCCTCAATTTCTCTCAGGAACTCAATGCCTTTTTTTTTTTGTTGTTTTTGTTTTTTTTGGAAGGAACGAATTTGTTATATACAAGCCACTCGATTTCCCATAACACCCCATGTTTTATCTTCAATATTTAAAACAGCCCTTAAGATAAACCTCGAGTGCATCGACTCGTGCGACGCTCCTCCCCACTTTTTTCTTTGCTCTTAAATGCTTGCCTCGGCGCGTTTTGGACTCGTAGGAGGGATGGAGCACGAAAACAGAAGAGGACCCGTTAGAATAGATCTGGCGCTTCGTCGGGAGAGTGAAAGGCCGAGTGGCGCCTGGAATTTCTCCGAGTAGGCCTTGAAGGGATTTGCTCATTAAAGACTAAATTTGAGAGAATATTGAGATTTTGAGGTTTTTGAGGTTTTGAGGTTTTGAGGTTTTGAGTTTATGAGGAAATGTTGAGAGCCGTTAGCCTAAACTACTGCGAGGGATGTAGTGGATGAGCAACGATAGAACTTAAGTTATTTAATTAATGTTAAGACTAGTTTAAGAAAAAACCTGAACTTGACCGTACTATATTTCAAATTCGAGACTGAACTTGTAACCAAATGTGACTTAAATTTATTGATTAAAAGCTATTGAAACCAACTTTTCATTGTCAATACACACTAAGATCGGGGGTACAGAAGTAAGCGGAAGATAAAGAATTCATGCAGAGGGTCACTAACTTAAAGAAAGATCTATTATAACTTCAATTTACTCATCGAGCATTTACAGTGCCCTTCGAGAATGAACAATTTGTAATAAGGATCCGTCTCCCCTGACAACGGACATTTTTTATTCTTATTTACAAACTGGTGAAGAAGTAGGGGATAAACGGATTTTATTACATATATATATATATATATATATATATATATATACACACACCAGGCAGGTCCTTAATTTCGAAGTTTAATACTCTAAAGTTCTCACCCCTTTATTTTTTTCCAATATACATAAAACTTGTTTGTGTCAAATTTCGTATAAATCGAATCATATTTTAAGGGTATCTCAATGGAATTAAAGTTACAGAAAACGTTCCGTGCGTCTTGACAAATTTGCCCGAACCAGGTTATTCTTTTTCTGTGTGTACACAGTCAACTTTGCAGTAATCCCGAAAATTCTGGGTGGGTTTGACCGTCTTCGATTCTTACGTTTCGCCATTTATTATTTTTTCCCACAGGTTGTGAAAATGGTGCAAGCTCATATAACAAGGAGCAAGACATCATTGTGGATGATAAGCAAAAGAGAAATTGAAATAATTGGAAGTAAATTGCCTTCTATTACGGAAGTGTTGAGCGTGTTCTTCTATCATTATTGTAATCAAGGAGACTGCAGTGTTTTGGAACAAGACTTGAGTTCTGATTCGTCCGGGAGCATGCCATCACTAAACTCGAGCAACTACAGTAGGTTCTTGCTTCGAAGGAATCGAGGACAACGAAGAATAAAGAGAAGAGTTAGAAAAGAAGTGTTATGGTAAACAGGAACAGCTGGCCTTGTCTACCTACGTCCCATGGAATCAACCAGTTGTAGGAGTGATGAGGGTGGTGTAACTAATGAGGATAATAAAAAAGCTATTGGAGAAACAACGTTCCCCAATCACAATCAGAGGGAAGAAGAAACATCGTTACTCCCGGGCTTACAGCAACAGCGGAGAGAACGATTGAGCAACCGAAAGGCGACTTTTGTTCTGATTGCTACGGATCAGAGCCTTGGCTATAAAGTGGAGGAGCTGAACATCAACCGCGGCTTTGATTCGCCAAGGTCGCGAACGACTCCACACAGCATTTGCCAAGAATTTGAAAGAACAGTTTGGGCCAACAGTCCCACTTGTAGTTCATGGAAATGGTAAGCTCCTCAATGATCTTACAGCTGGAAAGAACAGGTGAACCGGCTACCTTGATCCTGTCTGAAGCGGGAGCGAACCAACTGTTTGGTGTTCCTAAGTTGCCTTCAAGCAGTGTGGACGCCCAAGTTTCTGCAGTGTCGTATTTCTTGGAAGTCTGGGGAGTCATTTATCGTGTAAAGGCCGTATACTTCGGCACAACAGCAAGAAATACGGGACCCAGAAACGCAGCCTGCGTGCTGCTGGAGCAGTTAATTTAGAGAACGAACCCCCGCACTTAGCATGCTGCCACCACATCTTGGAACTCATCTTTGCATGCGTCTTCAAGCGGTGCCAGCAATCTTGGAAAGTCTTCGCTCAACCAGGTACGAAACTGAAGCTGACAATAAAGCAGTAGCAAATCCCTTGAAAAATGGCAAGGAGAGTTCGATCGCGTTCGCCACGAGCCAACTTTAGATTAGTCAACACAGAGATGATTTCCGTGAGTTCCTTGGGCTGGACATAACCTCCCTGTGGCTGCGATTTATAGATCCTGGAGCCCTGTACCATGCGAGACAGATGTTCCTTCAAGATCTAGATGTTCCGGGACAGTTTCGGCTCACGAATCGAGAGGAGAGAGGACTTTGTGCATCCCTGGTTTCAGGGTCTACCTCAAGGTATGGACGGCCCTTCTCGTTGTTTCTGTCCCAACAATGACCTCACCTTCTTCCAACTTCTTGGTGAATATGAAAAAGAGAACTCTGCCCTTTCCAAATGGATGACACCCAAACCGTATCCAGCTGGATGTAAGGAAGTTTGGAGACATCACAGTTGATAGCTTTGTCACCAAGAACACGAGGGAGCTCTTCCATTGCTTTGATATTCCGATTGGATTCTGGATTCTGCCCCCCAGTCATGAGGACTCAGAGAAGATTACATACAAAGAGGGTCTGGAGGTGCTTCATCACTTAAGAGTGGTGAACGACAATGTCAAAAGGGGTGTGACTCTGATTGGAGAAAACTGTGCAGTCATAATGAAGAAGGAAGATCAGAAGCAATATTTGCTTTAAGTTGTACAGGACCACCGCGGCACTTCCCAGGCAGTGAGAAAAAATCGATGACCATGCAACAATGAGAAGCTGGCGACCACGATACCCCGTCAACGAGCGGCTAATACCCAGTTTCCCACCAACAAACTGGGGGACCTGAATACGAGGGGAAATTGAGAAAAAAACAAATAAAATTTTATATAGTTATACTGTATGGTTATAAACGGGAATCATGGGCCGTTTTCTATGTGGGATACATTACCCACAGAACAAAATTTCAACCTCATTGAACGATCCATCCCAAAATCTAATATACTATTTCAGAAATGAAGCCTATATATATATATATATATATATATATATACCATATTTCCCACAAAAAGTACACCCACTTTAGATTGTACTAACTCCTCCAAAAATTGAGATATTTTGGATCTGTTTGTTGATTTAATATAGCAAATTATTCTTTGTTTTATTACTGTGGCTTTTGTACAAATAATTTTACGTATACACAAAACAATTTGATAGGATATTGAGTTATCATTCTATTTTTTAGTTGTCATTAGAAATACGTTAATTAAGTTATCTGATTAGATGCGCTTTTATAGTTGAAGATCATTTTTAGAAAATTATTTATTTTCCCCACTTTAAAATATTACAAAATTTCTATTAGGTATCCTAATATCATTATGCCTGTCGCTGTAAGTAAGAAAATAGCAATTATTTTCCATTTTATGAAATTTCGGACCCCCTAGGGCTACAAAACCAATTTTCCCCTTTTTCTTTATCAAAATTGTTGATTTTCGGAAGTCTTTCGGTTATAAATTTGTACCAGTCTATTGTTTATCTATAATAATATAATAAAAAAAGACGTGGTATGTGTGTGTGTGGTGTGTGTGTTCCAGCCATCAGCCATTAACTCCAACATGGAAGCAGTTACAAAACATGAAACTTCAACCATATTGATTAGGTCCCGAGGTTGTGCACGTGGGTGTTAATAAATTAAATAATTAATTTTAAAACATTAAATGACGTCATCAAGATCATTACGAAACCTATGGTAAATTATTGAGTACCCGGTTAGGTTCATTGAATGCCAGGTTAGGTCATCTGTACACCCTTGACGATTGGTTAGGTTGAGTCGTGATATTTTCGTTGGCTTTAACGAAAATATCATGACTTAACCTAACCAATCGTCAAGGGTGTACAATTAACCTAACCGAGCATTCAATTAACGTACCCGGGCATTCAATTAATCTAATCGGCATTCAGTTGACCTAACCGCCATTTAATTAACCTAATCGGGCATTCAGGTTGACTTAACTGGGCATTCACTAACCTAACCGGCATTCAGTTACATAACCGGGCTATATAATATTAGCGTTCAACATCCACCCCGCAACGCCGTGTCGCTCCGCTAGTTTTACTCTGTTTGAGTGATATTTTACAGAAATTATTTTTATGTACGAGGAGCCGTCAGAAAATAAGTTTACACGGCGTATAATTTCGTAACTAAAGACCTACATTGATTATATTTGGTATCAGGTAAATTCGTTAATAATTGTTGGCAAACACTGCACGTCGATTCGGCTGCTATCTACCGTACATTGGTTATATGAGTCAGTTGAAACATGACGGCTCGACTGGAACAGTACCCTGTTATTTCTGCGACGATATTCACCAAATCTGTCAGTGGTCAAAAATTTCTCGAGCGATTGTCACAGGAGACGAGACATGGGGTTCATCACCTTACTTCAGAAAACAAACGTGCCAGCATGGAATGAAAATACCTGGGTCCACGCGACCAAAGAAGTTCAAGATTGTGAGGTTCGCTGGCAAAGTGATGGTTATGGTTTTGGGACCACAAAAGCGTTTTGCTCGCAAACTTCATGCGAAAAGGCACAACAATCAATGCAGCTACATATTGTTCAACCACTGGAACGTTTACGAGCGGCCATTAAACGTAAACGTCCTGGACTGCTCCGTAGGGCAGGGTAATGTTTCAGTCGAGCCGCCATGTTCAACTGACTCATATAACCAATGTACGGTAGATGGCAGCCGAATCGACGTGCAGTGTTGCCAATAATGATTAACGAATTCACGTGATACAAACATAATCAATGTAGGTCCTTTAGTTACGAAATTATACGCCATATAAACTTATTTTCTGACCGCCCCTCGTACAATGGAACAAAATTTGGGGATGAGAGCTTTAGAAAACCGACTCTGAAAATTCGCTTATATTGCTGAGAACCAACCTTTATTATTATATATACTGTATGTATGTATGTATACACTCGTATTTTGCTCGAGTGCCGGAAGTTAGCGTAAAAATACTCTGCCGCAGAAAGCCAACGGTGATGAAATATCGTCAGGATGTTAAAACTCTTTCCTGTCATAGCCGAGTGGTCAACATCCTTGTCTCCGAGTCAAAGGGTCCAGGTTCGAATGCTAGTGAGAAATAAATTTTGCATATGAAAAAATGCCCGATTATGGGTTTATATTTTCATCTAATGGTACCCTCGTGTTTCAGATAGATGTGAATTAAATGTTTTCTATTGGCTCGAGTGCAGAGTGTTAACGTAAAAATACCTCTGGAGGCGAAGGCGGGTGCTGAAACATTAACTTTTTTCTGTCGTACTCGTAGCCGGTGTTTTGTCCCTCAGTCAGAATGCCGGGTTCTAATCCTGGGGAGGGATAAATTGTGCATATGCAGAAATGCGAGAATAATAACAACAATAATAACAATAATAATAATAATACAATATCGAAGACAAACTAACGAAAATTGCAGTAAATTAAATACCGATGTTGATGTTCTTTTGACAAGTCTAACGTAACACAGCGCATTCATGCTTTCACTGTTGATGACCCACGTAAGAAAGCCTCATCGGTACTGTGACCCCACTTTACTTGGCAATGCTGTTGTGAACTGCTCGTGCCCTGAAATGGGCATTGGGCGTATGGGCGGAATGGTGTTGTATGTAAAAAGATGTTTACTCTTCATCCTTCCAATTTAAACTATGAATGCAGCGATGATTTTATATATATATATATATATATATATATATATATAATATATATATATATTATATATATATATATATATATAAATATATATATATATATATTTTATATATATATATATATATAAATATAATTATATATATATATATATATATATAAAATATATATATATATATAAATATATATATATATATAAAATATATATATATATAAAATATATATATAAATAAAATATATATATATATATAAAATATATATATATAATATATATATATATATATATAATATATTATATAATATTATATATATATATATTATATATATATATATTATATATATATATATATATATATATATAAATATATATATAAATTATAAAATATATTTAGATATATATATATATATAAAATATATATATATATGTATACGGAAAAATGTAAACGGAGATCTAGTTTCTGAAAACAAGGAAATGGCTACCTTGCTAAACGAATTTTTTACGTCAGTTTTTACTACAGAAGATCTAACGAATATCCCTACGGTCATAGACATAATACCTTTTGATAAATGTAATATTTTGGATAATATCGTGGTTAGTGAAGCGGGTAATGTGCTATATTGATAAAATGAAAACGCGTAAATCACGGGAGCCGGATTCCATATATCCCATACAACTAAAAGAATTAAAAGATAGCATTGTTGTGCCGCTAACAAAGATTTTTAATGCGTCTATTTCTGAGGGGTCCGTACCAGATAATTTCAAGTTAACAAACGTAACACCTATCTTTAAGAAAGGCGATAAAGGTGCGGCGGGAAATTATAGGCCAATCAGTTTAACGTCTGTTGTAGGTAAGCTACTGGAATCAATAATTAGGGATCGTATAGTCGAACACTTAGAAGTGCATAAACTAGTTAGAAATACGCAGCACGGTTTTAGGCGAAACAAATCTTGCTTAACTAATCTTTTAGAATTTTTCCAAAGCGTGGTTGACTTTTACGATAGACATAGAGCGGTTGATGTAGTGTATTTTGAAAAAACTAACGCTCATGAAATCAGGGGTGTAGTAATAAATTGGCTAGAAGAGTGGTTGCGAGGTAGGAAACAGAGGGTGGTCGTTGATGGAGCGGAGTCGTGTTGGGCTAATGTAGCGAGTGGCGTTCCTCAGGGTTCTGTAATGGGCCCCTTGCTTTTTCTTATATATATTAACGATTTAGATGTCGGCCTAGTCAGCACAGTTTCAAAGTTTGCGGATGACACGAAGCTGGGTGGTAGGGCGATTAATGACGAAGATAAAGGTAAAATCCAGGAAGATCTGAATAAAATCGTTGATTGGTCAGTCACATGGCAAATGAGATTTAACGTTGATAAGTGCAAAATTTTGCATATAGGTTTGCGTAACGGTAATTTTGCGTATAGTATGTCAGGGAAAGATTTAACAAGCGTAGAGCAGGAAAAAGATTTAGGAGTTATAGTCACTTGTGATTTAAAAGTAGCGAAACAAAGTACAGCAGCGGTCAATAAGGCGAACAAAGTGTTAGGTTTTATAGCTCGAAATTTTGAGTACAAATCGCGCGATATTATAGTTCCTCTTTATAAATCATTAGTTAGACCCCATTTGGAGTACGCGATCCAATTTTGGAATCCGTATATGCGCAAAGATATAGACAAAATCGAAAGTGTTCAAAGACGAGCAACTAAGATGATTCCGTCGCTTAGGTCAAAGTCGTACGAGGATAGGCTTAAAGAGTTAAAATTGACAACACTCGAGACTAGGAGGCTAAGGGGTGATCTAATCCAGGTTTTCAAAATTATGAATAGGTTCGATAACGTAGATAGAGATAGCTTTTTCGAAATATCTCAATATAATAGGACTAGAAATAACGGGTGTAAGTTGGCAAGTAGAAGGTTCGAGACAGCAGTTGCCAAAAACGTTTTTACGCATAGAATAGTAAATAGCTGGAATAGTTTGCCGGTAGAAGTAATTAGTAGCACTTCTATAAACATGTTTAAAAATCGATTAGACAAATATGTTGATAGATTGGCTATAGTTTAAGGTAGTAAAAGTATGGCTTTGTGGTGATCGATCCCGCAGCTCAACACAAGTGTTGTGGGATATAGGGAGGCAGCATCTGGGGTTAGGGGATACTCTCTGTCCTTACACACCCCATTTAAAGAGATTCCTCTGCCGAGCGGTGCCCCCCATAGTACTGTGAGGTATTGAAAAACTCATGATCTTCACTTGCCCCACAAACACCTTGAAATGGGAGACCCAAAATGGGTGAGTAGTATAGCCGAAAAAGGGGAGAGTGCAAGAATGTTGCAAGTTATTATGTAATGTTGCAAAGGGGGTGGGGGTGGTTTGCAAAAAAATTAAAAAAAAAGAAAAAAAAAAGAAAAAAATACCCCAAAGGGGGGATGCTGCAGGTGCAACAAGGGGGGTCATGAAACTTGGAGGCGGCGTTATCCCCCAAGAGAAAGAAGGAGGAGAGAAAGGAGGAGGAGAGGTGTTCACCTGGCAGGAGCCAAGTGCATATTAAGACTTCAGCCGAGTAGGCGTTGTTTTATAGGCTCCTAATCAGCCAGTGGCTGTAAATGGCTTGAGTTGCCAGATACCTCTTTTTAGCGATACCATTGTATACATTATTATAGACTCCTAATCAGCCAGTTGGCTGTAAATGGCTTGAGTTGCCAGATACCACATTTACCCATTATTATGGTGAGTTGTCTCCAATTAAAAGATTTCGTTCCATCAGATACCATTGTATACATTATTATATTTCTTAAAAGAATACCGGTAGTAGGTTTAGAAGGTGCAACATGATATAATTAAGTAAAACAACATTGCATCATTCTGTTTATTATAAATATATAGAAAATAAATATACATTTCAATTGAGGAATATGCATATAATCATAACAGTACAGGAAATATATACACACAATTATGGAGATATATTTATAAATAAATATACATTTCAAATAGAAATAATATACATTTCAAATAGAAATAAATATACATTTCAATAATAATAGAAATATGCATATAATCATAACAGTACAGGAGAAATATCAAGCAAAATATATAAATACATTTCACTTTTTTTTCAAAATACTAAACTCGGTCTTAATCGAGTTTACAATTACATCATTATTGCTCTGCATTACGCAGTATATGCGGCTTAATAATATTTCACCGCTTAAAGTATAGGGAAACCTGTATTCGATATGAAGGGCTTTCATATCGTTCAGTTCTATTTTTGTTCCCACTTTACAACCGGTTGGTAAATCATCTTTAAACACGTCTAGAATACAATCAAAAGCACGCACAAAGAGTTCATCGTTAGCTACATTATTAAACACAAGTTTATAAGCCCGCTTTTCCAATCGAGGGTTTATTTCTACCGACTCGAGCTTTTCAATCGTGAACTCACTCAACATAGCGGCAATTGAAATAATCTTCTAAATCGTTACGACAACTGCGCGTTATATAAAGAAATAGTTCTTCAGGGTGAACGGTGTAGGTGAGCTCAGCCTTGTACCGATCAATTGCTTTGTACCAAAGTTCATGGTATTTCAAAGAGTCTAAACTTTTTAAATAAACATCCCGCACTAGACTATTCTCACCAGCCCTACACTCGGTAAACCCATCGAGCAGAGCGGTGTAGGCGTATTCAAGTACTGTATCAAAATAAAGCATGTCCGTAACACGCGCGTCTAATATAGGTTTCAGCTTGCGGAATCCGACGATTTCAAACATTCTGTCGAGGATGAAACGGTTTCGCGTTGGAACAAGAGCGTTATTATCAGAAGCATTCTTTCACATCAGCCGTATATCAATGCACGGCCGATCGTTATTTATACACAACGTACATACAACGGCGTATGAGGGTGCGTCACTAATCTGCTCTCTTCTTGTACCTACGTCAGCAGGTATTTTATAACGATCTTCACTCCACTTCTCAACTATCACGAAGATTCTATTCATCTCCTCGACACTTAAATAAACCCGTTTGTTTGTTTGTCTACATTCCGTTTCCAGTACATAGCTAATGGTACCGGAATTACGCCTGAACACGCGCAACGATTTCGTCACGGACACATCGTACGAGGCGTTGAGAATGCTGCTCAAAGGAAGTTCCATCGTATTCGAGGAGCGCACGTCCACTCGGTTCAAGCTCTGAGATAACTATGAGCCGTGTGAGGCACGCAGGTAGGCAGGAATGGTTCGACGGGCGGCTGACTCGACGATACGTGAATGGGCTTGTTCGTATGATCCGCGAGTCGTACCGAATTGTTGTACATATTTCGGTACAAGAATTAATTTCATCACTACCAGCCTACGCACCAGACATTTTACCTCAGGATAAGAACTAGGAACATTTTATGTCTTACTAAACATCTTCACACTCCGGCGCACTATTTGAGAGGAACATATGTTCATATTTTTCCTTTCTGCCCATCAAACGATACTCGTCTCTAAAGTCTGTTAAAAACTCACGCAGGGCACTAGCCACAACTTCTCTACGAACCTCATCATGATATACGTTAATATAGTGATAAAAATACTTAAGATTGTCCATGATCACGAGATTCACATTTTCAGTCGTAGGGTATGAGTAATCGACATGGTGTAGCATGACGTAATACCGCTTGTCACACCACCCATCCGCAAGACTCATTATCCATACCTGCTGCTTCTCTTCTGCACGCGTTGTTTCTTTTACTTCACGGTGTATGTGTGACTTTATAAAGTTTAGCTCTGCAGTATACTTCAGCACATCGTCGGTGCAACGAAAGCTTTCAACGGTCTCACCAGAAAATCCGTAGAGTATTTGTACATCTTGGAACTTCGCACAATCCAATGTGTTTTTAAAAGAGGTATAGGAGGGGAATAGGAAGTTTTTCGGTATCCACCACATCCTGACACTTTGCTGAATACCATTTCATAAACGTTGTACAAGTAATATTAAAGGTAGCCATTTGAATACACGTCAGATCTGAATACACGTCTGATCTCTCGGGCTTACTGCAGTCGACTGACCACGCAGGGACTCCCAGATAGTAGCATGACTCACGGTCTTACAGTGGGCGGAGCTTAGAACTTTCACCTGTGCGCACACACACACACAGATACACACACAAAGGAGAAAGTGAAACGCTAATTGAAACATGATTTATTTAATAAACGAGATATTCAAGTTATATATATTACAAATACGTGCAATAAATCAATAGATACGATTATATACAAGACAAATACGTGTCAGTTAACAATAGAAGCATCATTCGTTTTGGTATCCAAAGGGTACGGTATCATAGGTACCAGGTAACTGGTAACGTTTCCTATAGGTGTTACGGCACACCTTCGTACCCCTAAGTTCCTTCGCCCCCCAGCTTCTGCGCCCGAAAATTGTGGGTGCCTACAATTAGTTGGGGAGGTTGTTCATCATCGTCCAAACATACTAGATCCTTCAACGACTCAAAGTTAACAACCTCCCGATTCGCATGGTTGAGCGTAATACCCTTTGCCTTCACGATATATTCATTTCCTCCCCCACCCTGACAGTACCCCATAAGTCTTAGGTCCTGTTGAGGCAAAAGAGTCGGCGTATGCGTTGTCCCCATACTCATTCCTTGATCTCATCAGTGAGCTCGCCGAGGAACTCCCCAATAGTGGGCATGTATTCACCCTCCCTCTCTGTGAATATCACGCTATCTGTATCGGCATACAATACTCTCCGCCCAAGAGAATGCAATAGACCCCAAAGTTTTATACGGGCATAGGCTGTTGTGAAGCTGGCCACAGGTATGTTTGTAACCCTTGAGGTATCTGTGGCAAATTCAGTGTTGTTGTACTTTATTACGTAAGTATTACCTACATTTACGATCTCCATGACCTCTTTATCGGGAGCATTGGCATAATCCCAGACTTCAATATAACTTTGTGCCAAATGAATGTTCCTGCCGGTATTCTGTGAAAATTTTCCCCATAGACTGTTTAGACACAACTTTGCACTAAAGCGCTTGCCAGGACTCTTTGCAATTTGGGCACGATCAAGTTGTATACCTTCGCGGTCGCGGTAACGTTGAATATAGGCAGACTTTTCATCTTCGGTATCAACTCCTCGCGGATACCCTGATGCCTCAACCTTATCCTTCAAAAAGGTGTTTATATATGGTGTGAAAAGGTTGGGTAGCTTCTGAAACCTCCACACCTCATGTATCTTCAGTATTCTATAACCATGGCGCACGGCTAGGGCCAACTCAGGACTTGTATATACGACTCTGATCTTACGCTGGTGGGGTATATGGTTACATTCGCCGTTATCCTCTTCCGCGCACTTCACGCACAGGGGAAACATGAGCTTGTCGTCGATAACGACAGGTAAGATCGGCATCCATAAATTGCGTGGGGGGAGTACGTCTACGAAAGAGAGCCCAAAGTAGCGATCATTCAAATTTTTTGAAAATTCATTGATGGAGGTTAGGCTAGGCCCCACCAGTTTCTCAGGAGCGCCCACGGGGTACGGATTGCTCTTCTCATCACGTATGGGTATAAAGAACAGAAATCGTATTAATGGAGCTTCACGCCCTCCGTAGGTGGAAAGTATAGTCTGAAAGGATTTGTACGTCCTCCAAACAAGCTATCACCACATTTGAGATGATCCAGCACCATTGAACGCTTGATCGTTTTATTTCCTCACGGTACACCTCGTCTGGCTCCATCCGTGCATCATATTCATGCTCCCACAAGACTTTGTGAGTGAACTGTGATCCTATAAGTTGATCGCGGGTGCGGGTCGATGCAAGACAGTCGGCAGGAGACCTACCGTGGATATCTCCGGTGATTCCGCACTCAGGACGGGGGCATCCATGCCACCAGCAACCGTTAAAGGAGTACACAGTCTTCACACCAGTGACACGGTTTTCACTTAACCCATCAACCCAAAAAACACGTCCATTAATCTTAATGGGTACTTCACCCGTGTTGCGGGCGTGCTTTATGTATACACCTGTCTGTTGCTGTAGGTGTATGAGCCAGTAAATAGCCTTGTGCCCGTAACTGCGGGGATTGTTTCGGTGAATAATGGCTAAGGTGTCTTTCGGCATCAAGTTATTCTTGAACACCGTAAAACATAATGATGCGATGCTGGTTGCGACTTGCAGTGGATCGCATTTGAAACGGGCTATGTACATCCTTCTAAAGGCATGGAAACATACTCTAAGCACGCGCACATCATTCACGCAATAACGCTCACATTCATCAGCTATATTATAAGGGTTACTTTCATTAAAACTGTCGTAGTATCGATCAAAGTCTTCACGTTCATCCATACAGTCAAAATAATGTTTGGGGGGTGGTGGGCCTACGTAGTTTAAAGTCTCGCTGGTGAGGAAAGTGTAAGGGAAGTATCCTTTGGAAACTTCAGCTGCTACTCCCATCACCTTGGGTAGCTTTGCTAATTTACAAGGTGTGAATAATAAAGTATCTTTAAATTGTACATTGCTCTTATCTGCATCTGTATTAATTTGTTGCCTCTTTTCAATGGATCACCTGTAAATATCTCAGAGGATTCGTGTTCAAGCAACTCCTTATAAAGGAACTGCGTGTCAAACTTTGCCCCGTTATGGGCGAGAATATACACAGTCATTTTTTTGAACTTGTCGGCTAACTTGACAATATAGGACACAAATAGTTTCACAGGACTATCGCGGACATTCGTTTTAAAAACGTTTGTCCGTTTACCACATTTGGGGCACTCGTCACATTCGATACCCATACACTCATCACAGATGGTCTGGCTCACAAGTAAATGTGGAATTACCTCTTTGGTTTCAGCGTTCGTATATGTTTCTATATCGTAGTATACAGTTATACAAGGGTTATTTTTAGGCTTAGCATCTTTCATATAACACACATGCTTTACTCCATCCGCCTTATATTCCTCCTGGCATGTAGGACAGTGAATTACGTCACACTTGTGCTTAAATTTCCCCAATTATCCATTGTGTGAAACATACCACATTCACAGATTCTCATTTTCCTGCACGTGCCAATTGATTTATGGAAATCAAAACAGCTATTATTGAAAAATGTGCGTCTACACACATCACAGTCTCTCTTCTCAGCTTCAACTACACGGCTTTCACATTTGGTGCTTTTACACTGCTCACATACCATGTGACATTCTTTACAATGTCTCACATATCATCCGCAAACTCGAGGCACCCTTACACAAATCATGATGTCTCCCATATTTTCGACTTTTGTCATAACTCGCGTAAAGCCACCTTATATTACGGATGGGGAGATACGTTGTCCCTGACAATCCTAAAATAAGTAGGGGTCTTGTACGATCTCTCACACAGCTTTTAAAAACATACACAGTCCTACGACGATCATCCAACCCAAATACAACTATGCGGACATTCATTTCCTGTTCTACCCTTCTCAGCTCTTCAGGACCCATATTACAGTCAAATTCAAGTTCACAGTCTACAGCTAGTTTACGGGCACGTCCACGACCGTAGGCAGCCAAATTTTTTGAGCGTGTATTTTGTACAGTAAACATGTTCCAAGAGTACTGCTATAAAGCCGCAACCACGATCGACGTTTATATGCCGTCTATAAATAGCTTGAGAATTGAGGTTAAGAGTATACGGTATGGCACTATGACCCGCAACACGGAATACACGGTCAATATTTACCGTGAAGTTGTCCATATTGAAGGCTATACTACTTTGGGCGGCTTGCATTATACGTCCTAATATATATTCTACATCTTCAGCCGCCAAACGTCTAAATGGCACTATCACCCAATAATCGTCTACATCACCGTCATCTGACCCGAATCCAAAGGACAGACTCGTCCTGACTTCACGCTCGTCGCGATTCTGAAGAGCAAACTCTACAATATGCTACAACCCGGCGTAGCCCGCGCTCAATTCCATTGCTATACATGGCTCTAGGATCGACCCTGACTCTATACCGATTTCTAGTCAAGGCTGGGGTGGGGGCTGCGGAGCGCACCAACTCGAACGTTATTCATCCTCAACAGAACGGGGGGCGGCGGATGAATTAGGGGTATATTAGCGGAAGGTGCTGCTGTGGGGGCCTGTTGCGTAGGAGGTTGAGGTTGGGGCTCTATTATTGTAGACTTAACAGAACGGGGGGCGGCGGATGAATAAGGGGATATATTAGCGGGAGGTGCTGCTGGGGGGGTTGTTGCGTAAGAGGTTGAGGGTTGGGGATCTATTACCGCTGCAACAGGCGCGTATTTCGGTCGCTTTATACCTGACGTGGGTTCTCATACCTCCGCTTTGGACGTGCTACCGGTATCGCTGGTGAGGGTTCGTTGGCAGGGGAGGAGATCACAACTACACTGTCGTCGAGGTCATCCGTAATGATGGGCTGCTCTACCTCATCGTCATTCACGGTTCTGTGGGAGAAGAAATATAAGGAACAGCACTCAAAATTTGTAATATTTTGTAAATGACCCACTTAGGAGTGTGACGTGTTAGAAATGGACTCTGTAGAAAAATTCAGATTCACGAGCCATCCACATGTATTATATCTGGACCTACAGGATGTGGTAAAACTGTGTTTATGCTTAAAATCATTAAAGAAAAGGGAGAGATGTTCTCGAAATTTGTGCATAAAGTTATATGGTGCTATTCGACGTATCAATCAGTGTTCAACGAGTACCAAGATGATATTTTGTTCCACAAAGGCGTATATGACGTTAATTCGTTAAAGGGAAATGAACATACAATCATTGTAATTGACGATCTCATGTTGGAGATGGATAAAACGTTTGCCGAGACATTTACAGTATTCTCCCACCATCTTAACATAAGCGTGTTCTTCATCAACCAGAATCTATTTTTCAAAAATAGATACATGCGCGATGTGTCGTTAAATACGCAATATCTAGTCTTATTCGCGCAACGTAGAGATGTATCACAAATTGGGGTATTAGCCAATCAAATGTTCCCGAATCAGCGTAAGGAGTTTTTGGAAGTTTATAAAGAAGCTACAAGCACGCGTTACGGATATTTGCTTTGCGACCTTCATCCGCGAAACACGTTTAGAGTGCTTCTGCGAACGAATATATTTCCAAACGAGCCTGAAACGGTGTATATTCCAGAATGACAAAGAGACTAAAGAAATACCGTGAATTAATAAAAATCTATCATCGACTGCCCCGGGCAATGCAGCAGATGTTTATTAAAAATATCGACGCCGACTTTTTAAAATGCATCTGTGAAATCTGTCTTAACGTTATAAATTGCAATGTATCAATGAAAACCCATCAGAAGGCTCGCCTACGCCGCTACAAGAACATAATACGTGCACTCGCTCGTAAAAGTCAAACTGTAGCGAAGAAAAAACGAATTATTGTACAAACAGGAGGGTCATTTCTCCCCATCTTATTTTCAGTTTTGGGTCCTTTACTGACTAGATTAATATAATGAAGAAAGTGGTAGTGATTCCCCACGAGGTGTACGCTTCACTGCAAAGGAATCCAGACACGTATCTAGATCCCCGTAAAAGCAGACTTAAAAGAATGGAAAGCGAATTGTTAGCCCTATTAAACAGTGAAAAAACACCTGATGAGAAAAGAATCTTATACCAAGAAGCTCTGCAGAAATTTCTTCACGAGTACGAAAATTATAAGAGCCCTACAGAGATTCCTGTGGTTATTAGGCACAGCACGGGGGACGATGGACATGGCGACATAGGATCTGTGCCCGACGACACAGCTGACCAACCAAAAAGATTAGCCACACAACATATCGAACATGTATTAAAAAATACCCTCCCACTTACATTGAGGAGTAAAGGCTTAAGTCTTTATAATCTATTGAATGAGGATCCCGCCATACAATGGACCGATACAGGGGAGATCATTGTGGAAGGATCAAAGGTACAGGGATCGAATATCGTAGACATTGTCCATGATCTGGTGAGAAAGTGGGATAGGCCATCACCATCAGGATGGAAGCATATTAAAGCAAGACTACAACAAATAAATGTCCCTAAAACGTTGATAGGAAATCTGAACAGGTTAAAAGACTTGGAACATGCAACGCCTGTGACACAATTGAAGGCGCCGTCACCCCCGGCGGTAACACCTTTGAAGAGGAGCAAGAAGAGGTTAAACCAACCCTACCCACGTGCCTCTAAAATACGCAAATGGCTAACGTATTAACTAAACGCTATTATGACATTTCTACCCCATCCTCTTACGGCGGCGTAGATAGACTGTACAGAAGTGTTTACGGAGTAGGAAAAAAAGATGTTGAAAGATTTTTGAGGGAGCAGGACGCTTATACGCTTCATAAGCCTGTGAGAAAAAGGTTTAAAACAGCCAAGACAACGGCTTCCTCGATTGATTCTATTTGGCAAGCAGATTTAACAGACATGCAAAGATATTCTGTGTATAACGATGGTTACCGCTACATTCTATTCATAATAGACGTATTCTCTAGATATCTGTGGCTAGTTCCTCTGAAAAATAAATCACCTGAAACAGTTGCTAAAGCCACCAAAACGCTAATGTTAAAAGAAAACAGGGTTCCTGGCTATTTTTGTACGGATATGGGGAAGGAATTTATAGGCCGTGCTTTTCAGAACATGTTGACAGAGTTTAATATCAGCTATTACACAACCAATTCTATACATAAGGCTTCTTTAGCTGAAAGAGTTCAGCGCACCATAAAGGAACGCATGCACCGTTATTTTACACATAAAAACACATACAGATTTCTAGACATTCTGGAATCATTGGCATCATCCTACAACCGCTCACACCATCGCACGATTGGGACAACACCTAACGAAGTTTTAGAAAGAGGTACGCTCCCGAGAGAGATGGATCACCACCACCACCACACTCTGCGCGCTTCAAAATCAATGATTATGTAAGGCTGTCGCGTTCGGGGAATAAATTCGCAAAGGGTTTTGAGCAAGGATGGACACGCGAGATTTTTAAAGTTAGGGCTGTGAGACCTAAAGGTGAGATAATGATGTATTACATTGAAGATTTGAATGGGAAGAAATCTCAGGAGGCTTTTACCGCGAGGAATTGCAGAAAGTTGCGTTTAATTTAGAAAAAATGTGTTTAAAATTGAGAAAATTTTAGGAAGCAAAGGTTCAGGAAAGAGAAAAATGTACCTGGTGAAATGGCTAGGGTACCCAGAAAGCTTCAACACCTATATAAAAGCTGATGCAATAATGAAGCTTAAATAGTATGCAACATGGCTCCTAACCATTTCTACGTCACACTCCCGTCCTCCTCGTCCCTGTCTGTACACCCTAACAACACACTAGCCAACTTTGTAACAGAACTCCATGGCACATTGAATTGGGTCGTGATTCGTATGAGGTGGGGATATGCGAAATTCAGCTGGACACCGTCTTTTTAAATATTGAACATAAAGAAACCGTTTTTACGATTCTTAGAGACATTGACGAGTGTGAAAAAGCTGGGGTAGCTATGGATGAAACTATGCGTATCGCTCGGACTAAGATTGCACGGTATTACAGTACAGAAGTAAGACTAGGACCGGGTCAATATGGTTCGGCCGAGGATGTTGTGAGAGGCTTAAACGTAAGTTTAAGAAACTCAAACCTTACGAATGATTTAGTATACGAAATCGTAAACAACCCTGCACATACACTAATCCTAAAATCAAAGACTAACAGACGTATTAAAGACCATAGAAAGTTCAAATTCTAGCCAATGGCCGCTATAGCGCAGTTCCAAAGAGACACATTTCACGAGACACAGCATGACTTGTCCAGATTAATGTATCAATTGAAGATGGAGAAATTGGCTGAAAGGTCCCCAGACATGTGCTATATTTACAGTAATATAGTGGAGCACCAGTTTGTTGGGGATACCCAGGCACGCCTGCTGCGCATTGCTCACATCCCCAACCATAGAGGAAGGAGTTTGAGTATTACATATGACAGACCCCATTATGTGAATGTCGCAACTAATTTAATAACCAATATCACAATATATATAAGAACGATTGAGGGTGAAAACTTCCCATTCGGTAACGGGAGCTTAACAGTGAAGCTACACTTTCGACGCACTGAGTTATAATGGATAGAAAGCCTTTCACCGTCTATCGAGGGATGCGATACCAGCGCGGTAGTGGACTTGGGTCCATTTTTTCATCCATACTACGTACGGCTGTTCCTTTGCTGAAGAGGGGTGCCAGATACCTTGGAAGGAAAGCGCTACAATCAGGTATTAACACTGCAGAAGACATATTGGCCGGGGCTAAACCTAAAGAGGCTCTAAAAAAACATTTAAAGCGTACACGGGACGAAATCATCAAAGATGCAAAGAGAAAAATGCGTGGTGGCGGGAAGAAGCGGGCTGCCCGGAAGAAGGGGTCACGTGGTATTAAACGTAAAAGGCTATCAAAAAAGAAGTGCTGTAAGCGAATGAAACCTATGGTTGACCACTTTTTTGACTGATATAAGCTAAGGACATTGATCTCATGAATCATAGTTTGTTTACCACTTGCGAGAGAGGAGTCACTATTTCGCCATGGCACGCTTCATCCACCCATGTAGTTCACAATGCTGTAAATCGGAGCTGTCCCTTTTTGAGCTACCTCCAACCCAAGTTTCTATTGAGCACAGTGACTTTATTACAATTAACCCTTTAAACACAATTAGTTCCCCGAGTGCACCTATAGAATTCGTGATACCCAGCTCAGGCCCTTACTTTTTTGATCCAAGCTGTGTGCACATGTACGCTAAGCTACGTATAGCCCATTCTGATGGAACGGTCTGCGATGACAAATATGCTGTATACCCTGAAACAAACTTTCTGCACTCCATATTCAACCAGTGTGACGTATATTTAAATCAGACCAACATATCGGCAGGCACGGGGTACTATCATCTACGAGCCTATCTGGAAAATGTCCTCAACTTTTCCAAAGAAGCGAAGGCTACCTTTTTAAGTGCGAGGGATATTATCAAACTAAAGATGAAAATAGTATAAAGGACAAATTTAAAAATTCTAAAAAGAAAATATACGAGTGTTTTGGACGGTTGCACACAGATTTCACTTTCCAGGAGAAGTTGCTTGTGAACGGGGTGGATATGAAAATAAAGCTCACCCGCACGAGTCCTGAGATCTGCTTAAATCTGGATGCGATCAAGAGAGGGTGCAAAGCCCGTTGTGGTTCACATTATGGACACATACCTCCGCGTACGGCGAGTGAAATTAAGTTCACCAAAACAACTAGAAATTGAGAAAAATTTACTAAACGCTACAGTGAAATATCCTATTAACAGAGTGCAATCAAACTATATACGGTTCCTGCAGGGTTGGCATCGAAGCAGATAGAAAACATTGCCCTGGGAAATCTTCCTAAAAGGATATTAATCGGCATGCAGGACCACGCTTCGGTGAATGGAAAATATAAAAAGAGTGCCTTTAAATTCGAGAATTTCGGACTTAAAAATATAACTCTATACGTTAATGGCACTGCTTTGGGTGGAACAATGGGTACGGACTATTCATCAGACGCTGTGTTACCTCTTTGTGCCAGAGCCTATAGTAATCTGACCCATATTGCAGGTGATTGTGATGAGCTTGGTAATGGGGTAACGCAGGAAGAATTCATTGATCAATTTAACCTTTATCCGTTTGACATTACACCTGACTTATCTGCTAGCGTAAATACCCATTTAACCCCACAGCAGAGCGGAAACATCTCAGTGCGGCTGGAATTCGCCAAGCCTATAGACGCTCCTATTAGTGTACTAGTATATCTCGAATCGCAAGCCCTAATAGAAGTAGATAGATTTAGGAGCGTTATCACTGACTTTTAAAATGGATGCTAATACACTTCAGAAAGTAATGGAGCGAGTCACACGTTCCAAATTTATCGGAGTGTTTGCGAAGAATGAAACATTGAGTTTGCCAAGTACGCGAGAATGCGGTAGTCTTATTGTGAACACAGACATCATCGGTAATGAAGGGATTCACTGGATCGCTGTCTATTTTAAAAATAGACAGCGCCTGTACTATTTTGATTCACTCGGTACTCAACCCTGGAGTGACCCTATTATTGTAAAATTTCTCGCTCAGTTACATATTCCCGAAGTTGTATGGAACCCATTTCGCATGCAAGGATATTTTACTAATGTTTGCGGAATGTACATGCATATGTCAAATGATAAAGAATTTA